>JAFELO010002204.1:30700-50987 GCA_017140195.1 Eumaeus atala
CTGCGACACGTGATTGGAGTTTGCTCGAATGAGTGTAAAACCGATAAACGGGTATACGCTTGACTTAATTTTTTTTCTAGTGTAAGGGGCAAACTAAAATCTGAAGACTAACAAAGCCCATAGACATCCGCCTTATTTTCACAAACCATTTAAAGCGGTTTTATGTGAGCGAGAGGTACCTCCCCGGTAGTGACGGACCTATTCGCCTGCAATGCAGCACAATCCTCTTACATATGAGTCATGAACTAGTCACACAGCTCACCGCGTCATATGGAACATTTTGTGTGTCCAGAGCGGGTCTGCGTTGGCCGACTGGGCGCTGATCGAGGACAAGTACCGCGTGCAGAACACGTCGCTGGTGTTCGGGAGGCTGCTGGGCTGCCCCATAGACTCGTCGTGGAAACTCGTTAATTGTCTGCGGCAGGGTAGGAGCTTCTATGAGCTGGGGAATGCCGAGTTTCAGGTATGTGAACTTTCGTAGCTGAATTCATTCAATAAATTGTATTCAAAGCCGAAGCTAAGAGATATGCATTGTCGAACAGGATTTATGATTCCAGCTTTTAATGTTGTGCAGTTAATTTGAGGGAGTAGACGAAAAGATGAGAATTGCATCATTATAACATTCTAATCGCTCCAAAAACATTTTTGACGCACCACAACGAGACTCGCACTGAAAATAAGTTATCAGGCCTTTAACATAACCAAGCATCTATTCTACACGCCGTAACTCTCAAAGTCCTGAGTTCACAAACTACAACGCACTCAAAATTCACGGCTCGGCCATTTTGTTATTATCACGTGGATTAAGGGTGATACATGAATTGGACGGTCCTTACCTCTCTGTGAGATAATAAGATCTTGTAGCATAGCATACCACTGTCACATCATCTGAAGGATACATTACAGACAGATGGTTTCTCAGCATGTGAATTGCAAAAGAAAATATCGGTTTTGTATAGACAAGTTTATACTATAGACAAATATATAGAAATGATCACGGATTTAGTGTCAACTAGCTGGTTGATGCCCAACTCTTAACTGTCATATAAATGCTTCATATTAATTTCTTTCAATTATTTTTGTGGAATCTTGGCTAACCTCCTGGTTTCCTTGTGAAGAACTAGTGAAAACTGGATTGAATCATAAAATAGAAGGCGCATGAAACGCATTACATCTAGTTAATTAACATAATGATGTGTTTGCAGCCGCAAGTGGGCTTCATACCGTGGGGTCCCGTGCTGGAAAACAACTTCACGTTCCCCGGGGACGAGTGGTACGACGGCTGGCGGCAGGCGGACTGGCGCTTCACCGCCGAGCTGCCCGAGCGGCGCATCGCGAGGCGCCAGTTCAATCCCGCGCTGCGCTACATGACTGGCGTCACCACGCAGGAGGCGGCGTATGCACTGTGTGAGTATCTCACTAGTCTGGAACGTGCAGTCGTGTCCACGTACGAAAGTGTATAGCAGACACAGGGGCTATATACTTTTGAAAGCTGATAACATGGTCAGGGTCTTTTTACAGAAGCTATTGTGTAGAAAAGGCATCCACATTATTGTTATGATAGATGTTTTGCCCTAAGCTAGTGTGTCTTAAGGCATATACGGCACTGTGCCCTTTCTGACTGTGCTCTTTAGATCGCATTAGATCTATTCACACTGCCGTACATAGGATATCCTTCTAATGCCAACGCATGAAACCTGTTGACGCTCCTCCAACACGTTTCAGACACGAACGAGAGCCTGGCGCCGACGTACGAGATTGACGAGCGCTGGTTCGAGCAGAAGGTGTGGGAGCTGGTGCAGCGCTACAACTATACGCTCAACCCTCGCGGCGTGTACGAGGCCGTGCGCTACATGTACACCTACCACCCCGAGCCGCACAACACCAGTGCCATCCGCGACCAGTACATACACGTGAGTGTAGCACCGCACACCTACCACCCCGAGCCTCACAACACCAGCGCCATCTGCGACCAGTACATACACGTGAGTGTAGCACCGCACACCTACCACCCCGAGCCGCACAACACCATCGCTACTTGCGACCGGTACATACACGTGAGTTTAGCGCCGTAAGCATCCGCATGTCACAAAACGCCAGTCTTACCTAAGTGACAAGTATTGGCTCGAATGTGCAGGCTGTCGCCGATACGTTTTAGAACATAAAATGTATTTTTCTGCGTGTAAGTGTGTAGGTGCATGCATACTTGCATGTGAAGTTATTCCATATGATTTTACATTGTACTTTATTCAACTGATCATATAGGCCATAATTGATATCTGCTTCCTTACGAAATGTAAATACTGAAGTCGATGGGGGCACAATTCTGGCATAATTATGTAAAACATAAAATACTTTTACTACCCAACAAAATTATTTTATAATATTACTGACAAATTTAGGGAAACCTTCGCTATCTTGAATCGGTTGCAAAGCACAACAAACAATCACACACATGACATGTGACCTATTGTGGCCCATTCCAGCTCCTATCCGACTTCCTGTACCGCGCGCCGACCGACAAGATGGTGAAGCTGCTGCTGGAGCAGCGCGTGCCGGTGTACATGTACGTGCTCAATACCACCGTCGAGTCCTACAACTGGCCCGAGTGGCGGCGCTACGGGCACGACGTGGAGCACATCTTCCTCACCGGGGCGCCCTTCATGGACCAGGAGTTCTTCCCGCGGAGGCAGAGGATTGAGCGCCAGGCCTGGACGCCAAACGATAGAAACATGAGTCACTTCTTTATGAAAGCATTCTCTGACTTCGCACGATTTGGGTAAGGAATTGCAGATTCTAATTATTACACAAGATTCCTTGTCCATATTGAAGATATCTTCTATATTTGTATAATCATGCAAGGAAGTTCGAAAGTGTTTACTTTTTAGTAGCATAGAGAAGTGCAGCTACGCCTACCTGTAGCAATGATGAATAGTGTTATGTGCATTTGTAGCACAGGCACGTGAAGATACGTGCATACATAGCATGGGGAAGTGCAGCTACGCGTACCTGTAGCATCGACGAGTAGTGTTACGTGTATTCGTAACACAGGCAAGTGGAGCTTCGTGCATACGTAGCATAGTGAACTGGAGCTACGTGCACTCGTAGCACTGACGAGTAGTGTTACGTGCATTCGTAGCACAGGCAAGTGGAGCTACGACCGTACGTAGCATAGGGAAGTGGAGCTACGCGCACTCGTACCAGACTCAGCGCCGCTACAAGCTACCTCTACGTGACTGTTATACCAATGAGTTAATATCACTACATATTTATAGGGTTTTTAGAAATATTTAGTTTTTTGGCCTCATTTTTACATTACACATACATTACCTGTGTGTCTGTTTCTGACACGGTATCTGCTACAGGGATGATCCGATGAAATTGCAATTTCTTATAATTTCATAATTATTAGAAATTGCAATTAAATCCATAATTCCAGGAACCCCACGCGCTCCCGTATCCTCGGCGTGCACTTCGAGGAGGCGGTCGCCGGGCAGCTGCGGTACCTGAACCTGAACACCACCTACAACTCGAGCATACAGCTCAACTACAGGCAGACGGAGCTCGCCTTCTGGACCGAGTACCTGCCCACGGTGATTGGCCGCCTCGTGCCCACCTACCCGCCCAACACGGAGGTACATTACACGTGCATAAGAAACAGAAGAAAATATAAAAAACATAACATAAGTAACCTCTGAAGTGTCTGTTGCGCTCGTCTACTCTCGCTCACATGATACCGCTACAAAGTGATATCTATACTGTCGCGTCTCGTACGCATGTGTTTCTCGTGGTCATTGGAGAGAACGAGGAAAAAGTTATTTAATAAGCCGCAATAAAATCCGTAAAATAGTTTTATTGTAATGTCTAACATTAGTGTAAACTTAAGACATCAAAAGGTGTCCCTCTTAAGTATATACATCTGCATAACGGTAATCAAGGAGTTCGAGCCTATATATAAAATCTAGACCTGATGGGTACATAAATGTAGTTCCAATGATGTGTACACTCTTAAGTGACGTGCAGGAGGCACGCGCGAGGAACTGACTGATGTGCGTTTGCACCGACCATAAATCAATACTGCTAGTGCAAAAACGGAACATCGGACGGCTGTGTGTGCGTCTAGCTGACCTCTGCACGTTTTTCACAGTCTATTGTTAGAATCAAAGTAATTTAACTTTTCTCATTCAGTACTGGTGGGAGCCGACGCAGCCGCTGCAGATCGCGTTCTGGTCCGTGTCCAGCGCCTGCCTGCTGCTAGTGGTGCTGCTGGTGCTATGCTGTCTGCTGTGGAGGAACGCCAAGAGGTAATACCTTACACTACGACACAGTAGTGTCGATGTACATTAGATAAGGCTATTGGTTTCTCAGAGTGTTCCGTTTCACTTTTTTCATTTCATTTCATTTTCGTTCATAACATTGAACGTGCTAAGTGTCATCACCATCTCCTAGTGTACTGTGCGGCCAAAGTAGCTTTCCAGTAGGCGTATCGGAATTACAGCTGCCACTTGCCACATTAGTAGCATCAGTACCTACAAATACCAATTAGAGAGCATGTATCGACACCACACGCCACGCTAGCCAATAATGGATGGATAAATTGGTCGCACTCATTGATTTACAAAAATACCTAGATACACAGTCAGCGACTCAAAGTAGTCCGTATAAAATCTATGTGCACAATGTTACTTTATGCATTGTTGTTATCTGAGTTTTTGAACAGCATAAGGTGATCACCAACGCCCATAAATATCAGATCGATGCACATGTCTTGAACTTCTCTTTTCTCCATCATTCCTTTGGACCCAGTGAAACTCATGGACCTTACGAAACACGACGGCATGTCACTCTTAATCCTTTCAGCCAGACTGACTTCCCCGGTAGTGTCAACGTGTTTCGCCTGCAATATATTATGGCACCATCTCTTTAACGCCCAGTTTTTAATGAAAACTGAGGTGCGATGTGCAAATGTTACGGCCGTTTTTATAGCATAAGGGAGCAAACAAGAAATCGGAGCTTTTTGATGACTACCGACGCCCATGGACATCCGCATGATTGTTACGCAGGTGCGTTGCCCTCTTATCATCCTCCCTTCCCAATGGGCCACCGGCTTCTCACAAACCCCACGTAACGCGCCAGCGATGCTGTCACTTTCCGCCGGTATCAAGTGAGCGAGAGGTACTTCCCCGGTTGTGCCAGTCCAATTCCGTTACATAGGAGGATGTAGTGTCATGCACCATGCATGCAACCTATTCCTGAAATTTATTGCTTTTTTGAGTGATGTTCCATTATTGTTATTAATTTAAAACAAAGTTGTGTAATTTGCTAACTTACATGGGTCGCGTCTCGTGATACTAACACTAATCTTTTCTCGCAGGGCTGTGCCTCCAAAGTGGAAACTAATACCGGCCATGTACGTGCTAATACTAACAATGCTTTATGAAATCCTATATACCGCTTATTAGTTTAGTTTCGCTTAGCTTGCACCTGTGTTTATATGGCTTAGGATTCACAGGTAATATTAAAGTCCAGGTCAGCCTATTAAGGACTTAACTGGCTAAAAAAACTAAAGTATTTACGTGATAGTCGGGAGTTACGTATTAAATAGCTACATGAGACTTTAATAGTAACAAGTGAAACCTGAACTTACAAGTTATTTGATCTACTTGTTTGTTGTTTTCGTAAAGTTTAATTTTTCAGCATACATTCAGTTCCATCAAATGGAATACGGTATCCAAACTACATACACTTGGCGTTCGAGTGGCAGGAGGTCTTGGCGTTTACTAAGCGATGCTTTATTCTATATAATATAACTTTGCTTTGTTCGCTCAGCGACGGAATGGATACTGTTTATATTTATAGATAGCGACGGAGGGAGATGGACGGTACACTGTGTATATTTAGAGGGAGAGACGGGCGGTACCCTGTTTATTTACTTGCACTAATATAAATTTATTAAATATACAGAGAGACGGAGCGGTACTACGGTGGCGACGTGTTCCTCGTGCCGGAGCTGGAGCGGGGCGTGGACAACGCGTCGCGGCCCGACCTCGTGTACGAGTACCGCGACCTGCCGCACAAGCAGCCGCCCTCGGTTAGTTGATATTACCCCACTGCGACGGGAGGGTCATTTTTATTATTTTACCAACTTGAACGGGATATATACGCTCGAGAAGAACAATCCTATGTTCAGATAGCCCTGGTACATGCCTGTGTATATCTCTATGTTCTGTGCTACGGCCCGTATTTACGGTTTAACAATTTTTAAATTTTAATATAACTACGGTGTGTTTCGTGTTTCGATTCATGATGACAATGCGCATGACACGAGGCTGATTAAAATATAATTTCTGCATTCAAGTCTTTGGTTGTTTAGTGTAATGTTAAGTTTATATTCACTTGGTATCGTCCGATTGAACTGAGTTGTTGTTCCCAGGTGAGCCAAGCAACAACGCTACAGTCATCTCGCGCGCCTTCTGTTGCATCCTCTGAGTCTGGGCTTTCATTAAAGGAGAGTGTAGTGTCGGGCAGCCCCGAGCCGCGAGCGCCCGTGCCCCGAGCACGCTCGCGCACCACGCTCGTGCGCGGCGTGCCGCAGACCACGGTGTGAGTGGCGTCCGCGTTGTGACGCCGCATGCGACGCAGTGATTTACGGCACGTCTCAATGCTCGCAGTACGAATATCGCCTGCACCTTTGCACTTGAAATTAGTGACTTTTGTATTGATAAGTAAAATATAAAGCTGTGTTCAAAACACCTACTTAGGACTTAAGAAAGCAATGAAATAAGCACCTGACATAATATATTATAGTATACGTATCGTAGACTTGCATGGGCCCGTCTTCGCTAGCATCAACTTAGGAGAAGTGGAGAAGTTTACTAGATCCATTCGGAACGATATTCCAAGTTCCAAGGGAAATCGAGTGAATGTTGAACGATTTGCTCTAGATAGTCTTTACGGTATTAGATATCATGCTTTATTTTAATTTATACATGAATGTTTGCGATCGTCAAATGTCCGTCCAACATAAATTGTGCGATCGTGTGATGCGGTATGTTATGTAGCGTATCAGAGTGCGGTGGTGCCTGAATAAAGGCTGTAACGTGAAGTGGAAGGTTAACTACATGTTTACTAGACCATAACTGCACCGTTGTACTGCACCGTACAACATTGTCCCGGTACTATAAAGTACAGTCGCGGAGAAGCAAAATTAATTTTGAGCGGGACTTCTCACAGGTTATGCATTTGTTTAGTATTTCAAATATGTAGTTTAACATGTGTGTAGTAATAATTTTACTGTACGTACATTGCGGATGTGTACTTTTGGGGACTTCATTAAGTCATCCCGGAAACAGTTTTTTTCGCTGAATTCCAATGCTGTTTCCCAATGGTTCACTGAAGTGTCTTGGCACCCCTTATGAATTGAGTCAGTTTCAAAGAAGTGTCTTTGCTTAAGTGTGATATCTGAAATGAACTGTTTCACTTCTTTTTTAATGAATAATCCTAGATTAATTAATTAATTAAAAAATATTAGAGGTAAGTAAATGTTAACTACAGACATTCCATTACCGAAACGTTGGCATATGCTTGGGTTGCCATTGTGAACAATTTAATAGACTGAATACAACCATTATTGTTATGAGCATGCTTTACTTGCACGAATGCTAGGACCAACTTTTAGTACTTTTTTTTTCTACTTGGTTAACATTTAACATATGAAAAACATGTAAAAGGGCCATTTTCAATCTACAAAATATTTTTTCATAGACAATTATCTACGTCAATTATAATCATATTTTTATCTCACGAAATATACACAAACAAAAATTCATTAAAACTTATTACTAAGTGACATTAATACCATGTGATTTTGATACAGAAATGTTAAGATCTCTTAGACTATGTCCCTACTGGATGATAGCTAGACTATTTTTGCTTATATATATAAGAATTTAGATTTAATATTAATTATGTAAATGTTTGTGATTGTCAACTGTCCGTCCAGAAAGTACCTGCAGACATATTCATATGTATTTATATGTCTCTAAAGGTTCACAAGTTCAGGATGTTACAAATTTGGTGGAACATTGTTCAACGAACTGAAAATTGTTTTATTGCGGTATCAGAACACGCCCGACAGCTGAACTTTTGAGCGTTAGTGAAGTCGCTCCTTGACGATTTGACGAATTATATAGTGTAATAACAATTAAACTTACTTGTTTGCGTTCAATCATTGTGCAATATTCAATATAAATTTTGACCGTCAATTACATTGTGCAATAAAAGAGAAAATTATCGTAATTTTTTTTTCAATCGTTGTGCAATAAGTTCGATCGTCTAGGGGCCCAAAGGTGTGAGCGGATGAGCTGCCAGTTTTAAATAAAGAATCACCCACCAGTCGTATCTTTTTACCTGTCCCTACTATCTCAGTCTAGCGGCACGAGATAGATGAGCTCCGGGTTTGGTTCCCAGGTCGGACCAAATAGTCGTATATCATGAGTGATCAACTCGCAGCTGGAATTCAGCGTGTGTTCAAAAGGCAGGGCAATAACTGTAATGCAGCCAAACCAGGCAAGCGTTTTTGCAACACCCATTATGCGGATACTCATATAACACTGGCGTTGTATTACCGCTATATTATTTTTTTCTTTTCAATAGTAAAGGGGGGCGTACGAGCATTCAGAGCCTTTTTAAGACTACCGACGACCATGAAAATCGACACAATATACATCAGTATATGCGTGGTCTTCCTTACCTTCTTCCCTTTAATCGGCCACCTGCTACACATACACGACGCGACTGCAAGACTATCACTTTACGGCAGTGTCATGTGACCCCCCCCCCTCCCCTGATCATGCCGGCTCAATTAAGGTGCAATGCAGCATGGCTCTACCTATTTTGAAGTTTTAAAAATATTTTTATACCAAACTAGTATTGTAACAAATTAATCTCGCAACAATTAAATTTCACCACCGGTTCAGTCTTAGCTCTGTCCTTGGAGAAACAGGCGAAACAAACACGGCGGGGCTCATGAATCAATATTTTGGATGAGATTTTGCAGATCTCCTCGCCCATCTACAGACCCCCTGAGAGAGCTGCTGTACTCAGAATTCCAATTAACACTTATCGCCACTCTTACGTATGTTCCTAACGCCCGTTGTGTCTATCATAAGTATCATATTTTCTACAATATCTATTCACTAGGTCAGATTTATCACTTCATGATACTATGTTGATACAAGAAAAATAAATGGTAAAAGTTGAGAATAAGAAAACCCAAGTTGCTGATTAGGAGTGCTATTATCAAACTACGAACAGACTAAAATAAATAAAAGACACACCGACCAATTCATTATTTTTATTTTACAATCAATATATTATTATTATTATTATCTATATACAGTGACTAGGCAGTGACATTTCATCAACAGAATTAACATTAATAAAGTTGAATAAGATTATGACTAATTCAATAAAACCCTAAAAAAAATGTATATTTATAAATACCGATAAATCATCGTAAGAGTAGCGCTTGTGCTTTAAGTCCGTTGTAAATAGTGAGTGTACCTGTAAAGATTGTTGCGCACAGTTGACGTGGTTAGGTAAAGTTTGTTCCTGCAGTGACTATGCGTGGGCAAAATAAGTTGCGGACACGGACTATGTGTACAAAAGCTCTTTGTTAATAGAACATGTGTGTGTAAAATCAATAACAAATGTATGTGTGCGTAAAGTTAGTATCAAATGTGATTACGTGTGCATGAAGTTAGTAGCAAATATGGTTACGTGTGCGTAAAGCTTGTTTCAGATAGTAACTGTTGGCGTAATGGTTATTGAATACCGTGGTTATTTGTAGTTTGTTGCAGGCAGTGACTGTTTCATGGAGTCACAGAATATGTGAACGTAACGTTTGTTGCAGATGTGACTGTATGTGCATGAAAGCAAAGCCGATTGGACCATATTTTGTCCGTAATGTTATTGCAGGCAGAAAATATATTACTCATATGCACTCACATGAGCCACAATGTGTGTGTAAAGTTTGTTGTGTTATTATGAATGCGTAAAATTTGTTGCAGACGGAGACTAATTGTACGTAATTTGTTGCAAACGGAGACAATGTGAATGATGAGTTAGCCGATAAAGACTGGGCGTAGTTTGTTGCAAATGGGACTGCGTAGAGTTAAAGCGTGTCGGTACTATTTATCGAGATCATATGTGTGCTCTGTGCCGCGATCAGCGGCTACGCAACGTTGATATGACGTACCAGTGCCGTACTGTTTTTCAGACATTGAATTATTTACTTTGATTTTGTGTGCACATGAAGTTTCTTTGTTAAACTACATATATAGACTGAAGCTGCTAGGTTACAAGCATTGAGTAGGTGCTCAGTGAGTTAATAAATCGGATTGGGAATGTGCGAGTGAAGTCATTAGATACGCGTACAGGATTAAGTATGTTAAAAAAGGAATTATTTGAGTTACGTTTATTGCAGACAATGCGTTGCAATGCACATTCAATGTAAGTAGGGAAAACACAGTGAAAGTGGTTAATAAGAATAACAGCGTAACAAGTAGGTGGTTATTAACTAGTTCAGACTATTCCAAATGATGAAGTTAATAATACCTACTTATTAAATAATAAAAAAATTGGCACATAGTCACAATATGATACCGTTATTAGTACAAATATTGTATTAGATCTAGATGAAAATAATAGACTCAGTCAGTTATTCAAAGTTTAAGTATAGAGTAAAGAATGTCTAAAACAGCTAAGCTAAGAAAACCTAGAGAGCAACAAATCACTATAAAACCTTAGTATATTTCAGCATTACAAAATGTATGATTTGGTAGATATACGACGCTCTGTTCAACTTGTCGCTATAGAATACCCTAGTACCTAAATAATAGGAACTTGTGAGTGTGAAAAATACTCTTGACATAGCGCAAAGAAATACAACCCAGTAGGTCATCAATAAGTGACAATCATCACTTAGCCTAGTTTAGCCTAATGACTAAAACGCTGTAAAATATACAACCACATCTCTCGGTATGATTAGATTATTAACAATTAGTCATGTTTACATTAACATATATTATAAACTGAGCAATAAAGTTTGGATAAAGTTAAGAATTACAAATACATAACAATTAGCTATAATTGTCACTTGTACTTAGTATCTATATTTTTTAATTGCTAAACATCTATTGATATTTTCCTTGTCATAAGACACAAATTTTATATTGTCTATCAAATATAATCTAAATTGGAATTCGTCAAAAACATTTTCCTTCGTTACAACTTTTTTATTTTAAAGTATGTGTCTAGTGTAGAAAATTTTCGAAACAAAATATATGACTAAAGATTACCTATACCTAGGTATAAATAACGTAAGATTTCTCGCCTATACGTGAGATCTGTCTTGTAAATGAATTAGATTTTTTCCAAAATTGACTCGTCACTTTTACTTTGGCATCTGTTACACATCAAGCTGATTTCTTATCTCAATAGTGTTTTAAGCTCTGGCCAAACATACGTGACCAAGACTACTGCGGAGACTACGAACATTCCCAACGTCCGACTCTACCATAGCGAATCTAATATCTATGGTCCGTACACACGCGACGGGGAAACCAGCGTCGGCGGCGCGGAATGTTTTATTGGACCTTTTAATCTATGATAAAAACTCCTACATGGAACATTCGATTTTATATAATTAAAAGAGAAATAAGTATAAACCATGAAAATCGTTTCAACTCTTATTTTATAATTGTTGTCACTGAAAAATATCTGGAATATTCTTTCTTGTGCTGTGTTTTGGATACAATTTATCGTACAAATAAATTTCGCTGTTCCCGTTGCTGACGTTCCCGCTTCACAAGGGGTAAAATTGTGTTAGTTAAAAGTAAATTTAATGAAGTATTTCGGTACCTCATCCTTCGCTAGTAGGTACTCGTACCTACTTAGTAATCCGTTTCAGTCTCTTGACCAAGAATTATATATATGTATAATCTTCTATTCTATTTGGCAGATGATTTTATCGCCTTTATTTAACATTTGACATAACTTCTCTTGTGGCTGAATATAAGTACAATTCTTTGATATCTTTAGAAGTAGATACAGCATTATAACTCTCGGTTTCCATCAACTAAAGGTTACATATTCATTAAACTATTGTATACGGTAACATACATTATAAACGCTCATCAAATCACTTCATATCTTTAAAAAGACTTTAAAATCGATATCGGTTGAAAACAACATCCTACTTATCTATATACAATTTAATTTCGATTTTTACTTATTAATAAGGGATAATAAAAATATTTCTTTACAAATTTTGTTTTTTTTTTTCATTGAGAAAATATTTTCCTAAACATTTTTGTCCGAATAGGCCGCGAGTGATTCGAGTTAAACATCCGCGAATAAATTCCCCTACAAAACTAAATTACTAATAACAAATGCTTGCAGTCTTCATTGTCGTTCAGACGTGGATAGTGAAATCCCTTCGCTCTTGCTCCTGTCGTTGCTGGTACCTGAAATATACGACTGGCTAAGTGATGCACGGAAAGTACCATCTATCCGACCCAAATGTCAACCTCACCGTCGCGAGTCGGCGGGGGCTCGTAGCAATGACATGATCGCCGGCGGCGACGTCTGCCATCTGGTGGCCACCGTGGTGCCCCCTGCTAGACAACCAACGAGGCTCTAGCGTCCGATGTTAATGGCGGGATAACCATTCACCCAACCAGGCGACTGGTGGGAAGAGGCTTGGAGCTAGTAGCTACCTAAAGTTTGGCGCAGAAGGCAAAGGGAAACCACTGTACTATTTTCCCAAGAAAACCCATGCAAATGTCCACTAATAATAAGAGTATGTCATGCGATCCGACTGACCCTCGGCGCCATTACATTTCCGGGTTGCATGGTGTGAAATTTGTCCCTACCAGCAGCACCGCTACTGGACACTGTGCGGCGGGCGGCCAGTGACACTAATGCTACCGGTGATGATAGTGTTTCAAAGAAAAAAGGCAAGCAGAACAAACACCTGCGTATTGGAACCTGGAACGTAAGAGGACTGATAGAGCCGGGTAAATTAAAGGTTGTGGAGAAGGAGATGCGGAGTTGCAAGATCGACATCTTAGGTCTCAGTGAAGTCCACTTGAGGGGCAGTGGTAATTTTGTCACAAGCACAGGTAGTACAGTTTATTACTCTGGAGCCGTATACCACAGTAGGAATGGGGTTGCTTTCATAGTACCAAGTATATATCAAGGAGTTGTGAAAGGATACAGAGCTTATAATGACAGAATGTATTTACTGAGACTGGATGGGAAACCGATGCCATTAAATGTCATTCAGATATATGCACCAGCCACGTAGCGGGATGTACAGGAAACAGAACAAAAAGAGCAGCGGTTTTACTCCCAGCTGCAAGAGCTGTTTAGCACTATAGCATCTCGGGAAATAACCGTTGTTAAGGGCAACTTTAATGCGAATGTTGGCAATACGAAAGGGAACGTACTAAATGGTCTAAGAAATAGGAATGAACGTGGTGAAATATTTTTGCACTTCTGTATGGAGAATCAACATACGGTCATGAACACGTGGGGTGATGTTTACACCCTTGGACATTGAATAGATGGGTTGCCCCAAATGGGAGATTCAGGAGCCTGATAGATTATATCAAGATCCGAACAAGATGGCGATCGTCAATTACCAACACGAAGACATACCCGGGTGCTGACTGTGGCAGTGACCATCAGCTTTTATTAGCGGTTTTCAAACTCCCGTCTCAAAAGTACGAAGAAAAGATCAACGAAACCAGTTGCTCTGACAAAACCAGCTTGGATAGAATTTGGTAAAGCTATCAAACCAAAACTAGACTCCTTGCAAATGAAAATTGATCCCTTCGATTCTGGCGAGTATGAATGGAGTAAATTAAAAGGCGTAATCCAGACAACAGTCAAACAAATTAGCGGACAATATAAGAAATATAGCAAGAAGAGAGACTGGTTTAGTGACATATCAGGGAGGTTGATTGAAGAGAGGAGAACTCTGAACCAAGAAGGCCTGGAAAATCAAACAGATATTGAGAGGAACAATGCGTTACACAGGGAAGTACAAAGATCAGTTAGGAGAGATAAAGACGACCAGAAAAACGGTATATGTAAGGAAATAGAGCAGCACGCTATGAGACCACAAGTAAAAGAGCTGTTTAATAAAGTTAAAACTATGAGCAAGCCCTATAAGCCTAAGACATGGATTGTAAACGACAGTAAGGGTAACGCCATAACAGATCTCATTGAGATATTGAAAAGGTGGAGGGATTACTGTAACGAGCTATATCGGGAAAAGGGAGGGCTTGAAGTCCACAATAGGTAAAACGATCACAGTAATAGAACCTGGTATCCTAATATCAGAAGTACAAGCAGCCATACTGAGGATAAAACATAAAGCTATGGGACCTGATGGAATATCGGCAAAAATGCTTCAACACTTTCCACCGAATGGCATTAAAATTCTGCATTCCATCTTATAGAAAGTGTGGAAAACAGGTGCATGGCCAGAAGACTGGACACAATTTGTAGTTATCCCGCTTCACAAAAAAGCGTTCCACGAGGCGGTGTGACTACGGTGCGGCACACTGTAAACACACGTTTGGCGTCCTGTATCGATGATCAAATCCCTTACGAACAAGCAGGATTTGTTTCTGTTTTGTGTGGAAGGAGAACTAGGGAGCATACTAAACGTCCGCCTACTCATTGAAAAAAGCCGCGAGTTTAATAAGCGCCTGATTCTGTGTCTCATTGATTACGCCAAAGCCTTCCATTGCGTTCAATGGAATACTATGTTTGACATCCTAATTGAAATGGGCGTACCGCCACATTTAACATTCCTGATCCATTGTACCTTGAAGGATCCGGTTTCGTGGTGCTAGAAGACTTCAAATCGGAAACCTTTAAGACTGAGAAAGGTGTAAGGCAAGGTTGCATACTATCACCTAAATTATTCAACCTGTACGGCGAATATATAATGAGGAGGGTGGTGAAAGGTTGGAGCGGCGGAGTAACAGTGGGCGGCGAAAACCTTACAAACCTCAAATGTGCCGATAACACGACAGTTCTTGCGTCCAGCGAATAGGAAATGGCGGAAATATTGATACGAACTTGGAATGAAAGTCTTAAGTACGGTCTTAAAATCAACCAATCAAAGACCAAAATCATGGTGGTGGACCGAGGACATGTACTCCAGCCCTCAAAGACCTAGAGGGATACGGGTAGGTGAACGAATTTGTGTATCTGGGTTCCATGTTGAGTAGCGATGGCAGCTGTTCTAAAGAGCTGAACCGTTGTATTGCCACGACCAAGAATGCGATGACTAGCCTGGAAAAGATCTGGAAAAACAGGAATAACGTACAACAAAGGTTAGACTTGTCCGGACTCTCGTGTTCTCTATCTTCATATATGGTACAGAGACCTGGTGCTTGAAAAGCCGTGAACGCATTAATACGTTTGAAATGTAGTGTTGGAGAAGAATGAACGTCTTCATTTTAAGTGAGCTGAACATCACCAAGCGGCTCTCGACCATCTCTCGAGAAAGAAGCCTCAGTTTCTTCGGTCACATTATGCGTTGATCTAGGCATCGACTGGAGAAACTGATAATAGTGGGTCAAATGGAGGGCAAACGCGCTAGACGTCGTGCTCCAACAAGATGGTCAGACCAAGTTAGAGAGGCTGTCGGGGGTCTCAGATCAGGCGACAGTGGAGAAGAACATGCGGTCGAGATCCTCAGGGTTGAGGGGCCGACGAAAAAGAAGTGATAGATTTACCCGCATTTATGTAGTATTTCATAACATATAATAAAGTAAAGAGGAAACCGTTAAACATGTAAGGGGGAAGCCCCAAAGATGTCTAACGACTTATGGAAATAATTTATGGATGCGCATGTGGATCGTGGTAGTGTCGGCTCTGAAATGCCGAGGTCAGTATCGGACTCAACAGAGAAGTGTCACGGAGACAATTTCGTGCACGCGCACATAAATAGATTGACTGGTATGATGATGATAAGTCTGTATTTTAACTCACATATGTCTAATGACGAAATATTCTGCTTTCAGGTTCAGCAACAGTCGAAACACTTCACTTAGTTTTTGTGAGAGAAGAAGTGCATGTAACTATATCCCACCTATGATTTTGTGCATTGGGAAGCATTGGGAAGTAGACAACCAGTGAGAAATTGTTGGTGACTACTGACCTCCATAAACATCTGCACAAAGAGCTTATAAATCGCTCGCTGTGACGCGACATGTACAATTCTCATTTACCTGGAGCAGTGTATGGTGTTATCATGGTTACCGGCGAGCTATCTCAAGCCATTCTCAGTTACCTGGAGCTGGTCGGCGTGTGGTGCCGTCGCGGGCGGCGACGCGCGCGCTCGAGCCGCGGACCCGACCCGCATGATTCTGCGCTGGAGTCCGTTACGCGGAAGGACTCTTCTCCACTCGCCCCTGAAAACCAAATAACAATGTTATTTTACCTCAAGATAAAGTCCATGAACCGATAAGTTATAGCTTATTTCTCGAAGACAAATACTTATTAAATACACAATCATTCAGCTACAGTAAAATACCTTTTTTTATAGCATAGGGGGACAAATGAGAAATTTTTTGAGAGAGAGCCTTTCAGCGACTACCGACGCCCATAAACATCAGCATAATTATGCCGATTTGTTGCCCACCTTTTCACCCCCCACCGTCCCCCTTTTAGCTACTAATCTACATTGGGTACTTGACTCGTAACAATGTCGAAATGTTAAGCCCACGCAAGCGGAGACCTAACACAAGAGCTAAAATGTCATAATAATAATATATTGATGGATTAAATATCCTGTATAAATTAAGCACATATTGTAAATATATCCTAATTGGACATGAACTTGTCCTCATTGGTCGAATCAATTTTGTTAATTGGTTTTTAGCGGATATTCATTATTATAGGACAGGCCATACATTTGAGTTTCTCATGGTTGGTGCTGGTGGAATAGTCAGTTCTTACCTTTAGCAGCCGCCAGCGGGACTCTGTAGGAGGCGCTGGAGGTGCACTCGGCGCAGGGCGAGCCGCTTGAGTCCGAGTCGGAGTCGCCGCGCCGCACCATCAGCGTCATGGCGTGAGACAGCGTGTATTCGTCTGAGAAAATCAATTTATCTTAAAGTCTTTAATATTCAATATTAGTATTTGTGCATTAAAATCGGTAGTTCTGACCCCATTTCCTTTGCCAACTGATTCGGAGTTCTGGAAAATCTATTAAAATTAATTATGAACTGTCCCGTGAAAGTAGTTAATTTATATTTTTTAAATTTATTTATTATTTAATTTAATGAAAATTAATAAAGAAATTTTTTAAAATCAAATTAATATTAAACATTTATTGCAATAAAAAAAAAACAATCCCGTCAGTGATAAATAAATAATCTTATTTTGCTATATTTATTTTCATTATTAAGACAATGGTACCGTCGTCAGTGTGGTTGTGCGTGTGCGGGTGCGGGCGCGGATGAGGCGCGCGCGGCGGCGCAGCTGCGAGCGGCGGCGGCTCGGCGCGCCCGAACGTGCGCAACGTGCCGCCATCACACGGCTCTATACACGCCTCGCCGCCGCCCATGCTAAATGTGGCGTACGGACTTATCTCGTACATCTCTGGAAATGTAACGTCAACCAAACCTACTCAGATAAGAGCAAAAGAGGTAACAGTTAAGACCTAGTTTCGTTTCACACTTTGTAATTCATTTATTTTTGTAAAAAATAAGTTTAGTTATTTCCCATAGACGCACATTTTTCTTCGAGTCTATTTAATCGTTGTAACATCATTGAAACAAACGGTTTTCGTCGCTTTCTGACTACATGATGAAGTGTCATTCAGCAGGCTGTGTGATGTTCAAAGCTGTGTGCGCGCGAATTTTTGTTAATGGAAAATGCACATAAGTACGACTTAGTATAAAGGACTATTGAAATGTTACTGAATTATTGAACCTTAGTGTAAGTATGTCCAAGTAGTTTAATTGAATAACGTGCTAAACAAAATAATTATAATAATTAAACTACAATATATAATAAAGACAAATGAAATAATTGATTATTCATAAATATGAATTCATTATTTTCATTATTTCCTTTTATGGCTCGTATTGCGTGTATTAAAGCACGCTGGGTACTAGTGACATTATTATCCGGTTACCTTGCTGCTCCTTCTTGCTGGGCTTGCTGGGCGAGGAGGTGTACACCTGCTGGCAGTTGCGTCTGTTGTCTCGCTTCTCTGACGCCTTGTCCTCCTCCGTCACGCCGCTCTGCTCGTAGCCCTTGCGGAAGCACGACGTCGTACTGTACGAAGGGGCAAACGAGAAATCAGAGCCTTTTGATGCCTACCGACTCCCATGTACATTCGCATGATTGTTCCGCAGATGCGTTGCCTTCGTATCATCCTCCACCCCTAATGGGCCACCGGCTACTCACAAACCGCACGAAACGCGACGCTGTCACTTACGCCGGTATAAAGTGACCGAGAGGTACTACTCCGGTCGTGCCGGCCTAATCCCACTGCATAGGGCGATGCCGTGTCATGCCTCGTGCATGGTACTACCTGTTCCTAAACATATTTATTATTTCAAATATGTTATGATGAGCAATATAATAAAAGAAAAAATAAAAATACAAACCTCTTTCTATACGCTAAGGCGGCTAATATTAAAACAGCCAGAAGCAAACCCAGGGCGGCCGCTAGAAGTAGCGGCCCTCCCCCCGCGCTCTCCTCACCGCTTGTGGGGAACTGCGCCGGCGCTGGTATTCGTTCTGGTGATCAATATACTCGTACATATTAGGCATTAACGTTTTGTTACTCCACTTTTTCTTTCACTTTCAAATCGCGTCTTCATTAAGATTTAATATATTTATTCCACAGTAGTAAAGGTTATGATAACTTTAATAAATAAGGTTTATTAACTTTCTAAAAAAAGGCTTAAAATCTTAACACCAAAGGTACTTGTTTAATATATTTTGGTAATACTATCAATAATGGTTAATTAATAATTTAGAGAAAAAATTGTGAAAATTTAGGCACCCAGTTGTGTTATTGTTAAATTTTCACGACACAGATTGTTATTAATTAATTAGTTACCAAAAGTAGGTTTGTTTGCTTAACTATTACTGTTTGCTTAAGGACCTACCTCCATGTTCGGTCAGCGTAGAGAAGTAATAAGTAGCAGTAGTGGTGCCGGCACTGCTGGTCGCTATCACCTTGAGATGGTACCACGTGGCCGAGAGCAGCCCACACATCGAAGCTGGCTGGTCCAACTCCACCGTCTCGGTCTTCCAAGTTGACTCTTCGAAGGATTTGATCGATATCACAAAGTTGATGATAGGACACCCATTGCAGTCCCACGTCAGCAGGTTCAGGCGAACGCAACTGCTATTCGTTGTTATTAGGTGCTTCTCTAAAGCCGCCTTTGAAACTGAAATAGAAGGAAATATATCTATATAGCATTCACAAAAAAATTCAAAAGGTTAACTGAATTCGATAGTGTGTTGAGATGTTTTAAGTGTGATGTCAAGTACTTCGCAATAGTTGTGGTTACACAAAGTGCTCGCAAGAAACAAGGGGAATATGCAATATCTAAATACGAACTCCGTATTTCTGTACATTATGATATATCCGATTTCATTAATTCTGTATTGTCAAATAGAGAATAGGGAAGGAGAAGAGAAAGGTCAAATAGAAAACATTTGGTAATTTACTCCGCTTCAATTTGAAATAAATAAAAACGAATGACTCGTAAAAAAAGTAAAGAGTAGGAAAATGTTTTATCTTCCTGACAGAAATTTAAATCTTATAAATTCTACAAGGCAAATTATTCGGTAATCATGAGATTTTAGTATGAATTTATATTTTCATTTGAAATATGATAATATGATTTATACCACTGACCCCTTTCTATGAATTGGAGAACATTGGTTTTTTTGTCCGCAGAAAACACACTTCCACCGGCCCTGGGTGGGATCTAGTAGTGTGTGGGGTTCGCGACACATTATAGTGACGAATACCCACAGAAACCGCCGCGAGTGAACCTCGACGGCTAGTCAGTCTCCTATGGCTCTATTAGGGAACGCCTTCTCCACAGCAGGATTGCCCGCACCGCAGGACAACCCCACACATTTTCGGGCAGTGTAATGGGGTAAGGTTCCCATCTTCACCCCTAACCCGTGCGCAATAGCACCTCCCTCTGTTGCTCTTTTGTTCCGTCCTCTT
>JAFELO010002204.1:51028-80766 GCA_017140195.1 Eumaeus atala
GGATTCGCCTGCGTTCACCCTAGGCTACTAAGCCCTACCGCCACGACAAGGCTTGAACTAAGGTGGGGATGAATTCTCTTAGCTCCTCACTTTTAAACTTAAAAAATCCTTAAGAACTCAGGTAGCAATCCCCAATCGGAGTAAACATGGTTTTGAAGATGAAGTATTGTTAAACATACGTCCTCCAGCGGTAGAGGCCACAAGTATCTCGCTGGGTGCCGATGCCCCTGCAGCGTTGAGTGCTGTGAGGCGCAGCCGGTAGGACGCACCGCACGCCAGCCGCCGAAGCGCGAGCGTGCGCGACGCACCCGACACCCATGTGGCAGCCCAGCTGCCTTCCTCGAGGGCGTGTTCCAATGTGAAGCCTGAAATATGTATGAATAATTATAGAAATAGAAAAAAGTTTATTCAAGTAATTGAGTTACACGGACATAGACTTAACGCGTATGAATCAGTGCCGTTTATAGCAACGTCAGGGGTACCGCAAAGTTCTAACTTAGTTCCTATTCTATTCCTAATATTTATTAACTACTCGTTAAGTCAAATCAACAGTGAATGTTTCGCTTACGCAGTCGATTTAAAAAAATTGGACGCATATCTGAACACAGTCACTGCGGTAAGCTTGAAAGTGATCTAAATACAATTACCAACTGGTGTGATGAAAATGCTATGTCACTAAATATTAAAAAATGTTAAGTAATAACATTCACCAAAAATAAACAACCATTCAAGTACACGTATACGATCAAGAATAATGATTTGGACAGGGTGAATGTTGTTCGTGGTCCGGGGGTAATGTTTGATTCGGCTATGTCTTTCAGACCTCATTACAACCATATCTGCAGGAAGGCTGGACGTATGCTGTATTTTGTATTTAGGAATGCTAATCCTTTTAAAGAAGCAAGCTCTCTAATTACTTTATATTACTGTCTAGTGAGAAGTATGGTTGAATATATTGTTCATCTGTATGGACTGCTGTATATAGAACACACTTTGACAGAATTGAAGCCATACAAAGGAGGTTGGTTCGAGCACTGTTAGCGCTTAAGCGTTAAGTAACATACTTCGATGATCGACTTCGAAAGTTTAAAATTATGAACCTAGAGAGGAAAAGGTGGTTAAGCGGCTTGTGTGCGCTACAAAAAATTTTAAATGGACCAATTGATAGTGAAACAATTAATCAGATCAATTTTAAAGTAAGTACTAGCAACAATAAAGTCCCCAAAATAATCCACTCTTAAGAATGTATAAGAATTTTAACTCAATATGCACCCAATTTTATATACTGTACAAAATAGTTTTAATGAATTCAAAAACTGTCTTGTCCATATCGTCACGGCGTGCGTATAACGACGACGTCCTAATTATTGTGAAAAATAACACATACAATAGTGCCTTTTTATTTTGTTTGTGTACTCTATAGCAAGATGTATACGTCACACGCTCCTCATCCCGATACCATGAACGACGACCCGCGTGCAAGCCTGGCACGATATTTGTCAGGCGATATTCCGAACGTCAGTTTGAGAGAGATTAGTCTAGCACTTGCGCAGCTTAAAGGGGGAAAGTCTCCGGTGAAGGACGGAATTATAGTCGAGCTTCTTAAGGCTGGAGGTGAATCTGTGTTACGAGAGTTAAAAAGGATTTTTATTTTTGTCTTCCAGCGGGGCGTACCTCCCAGGGCATGGCTTGGAAATGATGTGGTTCTGTTTTTTAAAAAGTGTGACAAATCACTTCTTCAAAGTTACAGACTAATTTCAATTCTTGGCCATACTTACAAGATGCTCTCATGAGTCTTGACGAATGATCTCACCACAAAGCTTGACGAATACGAGCCACCAGAGCTGGCTGGGTTTCTTAGAGGTTTTAGCACCATGGACCACATTTTACCAGAAGGGAATTTATACAAAAGATACTTGAGTATAATCGGCAGCTGTGCCGTGCCTTTGTGGACTACGAACAAGCTTTCAACTCTGACAAAATATGAGCTGTTCTGGAAGCTTTACAGCGACGTCAGCTTGATTAGCGTTACGATCAAATACTGAGAGCATTGCCTGATGCTGCTTTTATGTCCGTTCTGATTTCGGGAGGTCAAACAATCCGATTATAGATATGAGTGCGACAGGGGGATGTGACTAATGCTTTGTAGGACGTCTGTAAAACTTTAAACTGGGTAGAATGCGGCATAAATATTAATGGCGAGTACCTCTCACGTCTTTGTTTCGTCGACGATATCGTTGTGTTGGCCGAATCGTTGGAGAGCTTGCAGGAAATGTTGCACAGCCTAGCTAAGCCTAAGGTATCCGATATCACGCGACGAATAAACTCTGATGATATGAAGTGGCAATGGGCTGGTCAAACACTCGGAAGAACAGATGGCAGATGGTCCAGTAAGGTTCGGGAGTCGAGGCCGCGCTTAGGAAAAAGAACTGTTGGTCGACCGTTCACCAGATGGGAAGACGATCTCCGTGCAATAGCCGATCCGGATGGATGCGAGTAGCAGGAGATCGGTCGCCCTGGCGTTCATTGAAAGAGGCCTATGTCGATCAGTGGACCAATAAGGGCTGATGTTGAAACAAGTTGAATAAACTAGTGCAGACGTTCTGTACGCTGTACAACACCGAAGAACAAAGGAAGGTAAGAATGAGCTGAAACTATTGCTGAATATCGTCATCATCAACATCAACAGGACACATTTAAAATTTCTTGTTGATCTTAGCATCTTTACAGACGGGCGGCGGTACATCAGTTCAACATTTATTGGCGGCTTGTTTGAAACTACCCCGGAATGCTACAGTGATGCAATTGATTAAGAAGTAGGAATGGGGTTTACCTGGTACTCAGTAGAGATTTGAACTTGATCACACTAAACAAAAGTGTGGCGGGGTGGTGGTAGTTATGAAGACTGTACCGTGCGCGCATGAGGGGGGGGGGGAGAGATTAAAACAATAGCCAGCACAAGCATTTGCACTCGTCGTATGAGATTATTTCATCACACTAGTAAATTGCGCCCAATAACTACATCCGCGTAGTTTAATTTAGGGAGATCCGCGAACTTTGATCCAAAGGTCGGTACTTATAAAACTTCTTATTCTATATAGTACTTTTAGTCTATAAAACAGGTGCCTACAATTTTAATGACATGTTTTTCAAACTTCCTCCTTTCATCCGTTAACAAACCTCAGCGATTATCTCTATATATTTACCCCTTACATGAACTATAGGCATACATATGAACTGTATTGGTAATTTGAGATTTAGTGCCCATAAACACACGCTTCGCCTTCCACTAATTAAGTACTGGAGCAATAGTGTACGACCACTTAGGTATACTCGCCAAATCTCAGTTAAGTTTGTCGATTGCCTCGGATAAAATATAAATATATTTAGATATTGTCTGCGTAAATGTGATCCCGGCAGTATTTTATATGTTGGACAACGTCAGCAGTGTACAGTAGAAGATAATTAGCCCTAACACTGAACCCTGAGGGATGCCTATTGCCACGGAACTGGCGTTGGAACGCGTAAGTGTGCCGAACTCATCAACCAGCTTAAATATCTTAGTTCGATCTCGAAGGTAACTATCGAACCAGGATTCTGTGTTAACACTAAGCCCATAAAACTTCACTTTTGACAGTAGCGGAGGTATATTTAAAGTACTCGTATCAAAGGCGCGCGAGTAGTCAAGCAAACGTGAACTTCTCCCCTAAAGTCCATAAAGTCGGCCAAAGCTGAAGTTATGATTTACGACGCTAGCGACAGCCCGGCTGCATGAATGGTATTGTTGTATTCTTCCATGAATGCAGCCAACTGGTCGCAGACAACTCTTCAAAATATTTTCAACATACATAGTAATATGCTGATGGGCCACAGGTACTTTATTTCCATCACGTCTGCGTTTTTGAGAAGAGGTTTAACAATTGCCGTGTGCAAAGCTCAGGGAAGGTGATAACGACTATGCATGGAAGAAACAGGGAAATAGAAAGTAGCATATCTAAGCCTATACTATCAACACCTATGGCATTCGACCGCAATGATCTGAGCGTCTTTAAAATGTCTAAGGCGCCTATAGTGTTCAGAGGGAATGTGTGAAGAGGCAATTGTTGTTGAACATGTGCCCTATCTTAGCAGTCACGCATTAATCACGTTAGAGGATAATATACGTTGATAATATAACAACAGTAGAACAATATATTAGAGATCCATCAAGGATTTAGAATTAAATTTTCTTTTATGCACTTTTAACAATATCAACTAGAGCGACAAAGTATTCGACGGCAATATCAATTATTTGGATTGAGACTTCGGTGCACGTATACTATGTGTGTTCGATGAACTAGCGGTATAAACACTTGCCCATTAGTAGCACTAATAATAAAATATATATACCTAAACAAATTCTATCAGTCAATTTCTGGAAAATAAAGTAAAGTTAAATGAAAAATGTGGGGATCATAAGAGTTTATATTTTCCGCAACTACCTTCAACTTAGTTTATATAAGTAAACGTATATTATATTAATGAAAGTTTCGACATTATTTCTTTTAATATATGAAAAAAATTATGGAACTGAACATCATTTACAGCTGTCCTATCTACAGAGCGAACATGAAGTCCCTGCATGTTGTGTGCTTAATAAAAAGTAGAACATTGAAAAATAATGATATGTTTTAAAAAGTTGTACGTACTGTGTGACTCGGCGGCGTCCCAGGCGAGCATGAGCGCAGCGGGCGCGCTGCCGGAGAGTCGCAGCCGCGGGCGCGGCGGCGGCGGCACCACGCGCAGCTCCCACACGCCGCGCTCCTCGCCCCACGGGTTGCGCACCGCGCACGTGTAGTTGTCGCTTAACGACGCGTCAACCTCTGGAATAGCATACATTCATCCCTATAACCCCTAAGATTGCGCGTTTTATAAAATTTGATAAACCTTATAATAAATAGTGATAAAGTTAAATTCTAAAAATAATCGTGTATTTTGCCTAATTAACTATCGATAGTAGGTTGTTTCACTACTACATTCGAAGGCTGATCGGGCGTTGCTCTTCCGCGTATCATCGAGAAGTTGTCACGTTCCATAAAGAAGATCGTATACAATGTAGATGGCGTTGTAGACTACCATGACTTACTGGGTATGACGAGCCGGTGTCCGTCCATAGTGATCCTGTCGTCGGCAGCGGGCGGCGGCGGGCGGCGGCGGCTCCACATGCGCAGCGGCGCCGGCGCCCCCGCCGCTCCGCACGGCAGCACAACACGGGAACCCTCCGCTGCCACCACACGTCGAGGGAACGACCACAGACGTGCTCCCGCTGGTATCATTAAATTTTTATCACATTTTAGGTGCCAAAAGAACAGTCCAACCCAATAATTTACATTGGTGGCAAGCAAGCGAGACGTACCTCCCCAGTTGTGCCGGCCCAATTCAATAATATGTCTATGAAGAGCTCTTACATAATACGTCTATTATTAACTATCTCCTCCATCCTTTGCGGCTGCTCAGTCAGAAAATGTCTTAATCGACAGCTGAAAGTTTGTACGCTGTTGAGGGCTCTTATAGGCGGTGGCAGGTTATTCCAAACGTTTGCTGTGTCCAGCTGCGTAGCTAAAAGCAGCAGTTTTATGAGGGTGTATTACAAGCTGTTCCGAGCAATACCTGCGTGCGGAGAGTCAACTGAGCTTGTCATATAAACATGAAGTTTCATTATAATTCTTGATTCTAAAGAGTAGACAAGCAAGGTCTTATTTCGCCGTGATTTACTTTTTGAGATGAAGTGGAAATTAGAATTTGGTGTGACATGTGCTATTGAGTAGGAAAATCTTAGTGATATTGAAAGGAAAATCGAGGGCAAGCATTTTGTACTCGCTGTGTCAGTCTTGCTGTTTCAGCTAGAATTCAATTTTGTGTACAATATGAATAAAGAGCAACCAACTACCTCTGGGCGTGGGTTTGATGGAGAGCACCTCGCTCATCTCGCCTTCACCGGCGGCAGAGGCGGCCGTCACCCACAGCTCGTGGGGTTGCGCCTGCAGCCGCAGCTCCAGCATCTGCTCATCTGCGGGCGGCACCACCACGTGCGAGTGCTGCCCTAGCCTGTTACCACCGACAGACTTATAATCAGCAACTAAACTAGCCCGGACTGGATCTGAGCAAGTCTTTTTCTTTCATTATAATATGGGTGGCGTTAAACTGATAATTTTGGGGTAAATAAAAAAAAACAGCAACACATCATTACCAGTTCCTTAACGGGGTAGGCAGATGGAACGGAGCGCCACATGTCACGACCCTTTCATACCTGCCTCACCTCCTCCACTTTCATGACTCTCTTCATACAAACACGCCGCATTTTGAAATAGCCATTCAAATATATACCACGTAACACAGTGTGATGTCGTGTGTCAGTTGTGAATTTTTTTACAAGACGGTAACCCCCAGTCGACATAATATCTTTTTCTACGAGTTCTGAAGGAAACCTTCAGAAGACAGTTTAAAACAAAAAAAAAAAAACGGTGACCTACATTTCGGAGCACATATTCGTAACAAAGCGTAGCTGTCTTACGACGTAGTCCAGCTCCATTTGCCTATGCCATTCATTTCTCCTATAAAACGTTGATTCCTAGCTGTGCCCACGCTTTCACCTACGTAAAATCCTGGATACATTCATATTCGGGACAACCGGCTGGCTCAGTTGGTAAAGGGGCGGTTAGTCCACGTGTTACGCCAGAGGTCGCGGGTTCGAATCCCGCCTAGGACACGGATGTTTATATGTGTATCACATGTGTTGTATAATAAAAAACTTAAATATATAATATTTCTTAGATCTATAAAAATATTAAATATATTTCCATTGTCCAGCATCTGTAACACAAGTCCTTACGGTACTTAGCACAGGGCTAGGCTAATGTGGTGTGATAAGTCCACAGATATTACTATGCTATGTCAGATTGTAATCTATGTTTGTGCCAAAATTCATCGTAATCCTTTAAGTAGTGTTTATTTAAAAGGATAACAAATGTACAAACTTTTGTATTTATAATATCAGTTGGACAGTGTTCGGCTTGAGGTGAATACCTCTGTGGTCTGCTGTAGACGGTGTAGTGTCGTATGCGGCCGTTCCTCTGCAGCGGCGGTAGCCAACTCACTACGACGGAATCATCGGAGTTCGGCACTACCTTCACGTCGGCCGGCGGTCCCGGTACTAAAAACACAATTACGTTGAACATAAGACGTTATGACAAGTTTTATGAGTCGATGTCCTAATTTGGTTTTACTGATTTCTATGATATTGTAATAAAGAAATAATCGCCTCTGTGGTGAAACGGTGCGGGTGTCGCCTGTTAAGACCGTTAGCCGCGTGAGGTCCTGGGTTCAATCCCCAGGAGCAATGTTATTAAATGTTCCTCAGATTATTCTGAGCACGCATTACATTGTTCGGGATTGGAATGTGCCCGACGACGCTTTTTTTTTGTAACAAGGAGCGTCTGTGTCTGTAAATGGTAATAGCTGGGCAACGACATAGTAATTATGCTGATGTTCATGTGCGTCGGCAGTAGTAGGAGGGCTACGATTGCTCGTTTGTCACCCTTACGACAAAAAAATGCCACAAGAAATTCAAGCTGTCTCTGATGATGAACATACAGTGGTACGGTCGATTCTACATCCCTCTCATGCTATAAAAATGGTCTCACCGTCATCAAGTGTTGAACAGTGCACAGTGGCGGGGGGCCCCAGGCCGGCGGAGGTGCGCGCGGCCACCTGCACGATGTAGGCCCCCGAGCGCAGCCCTGCCAGCTGGCTCTCTCCCCCACCCGCACGCCGTCTCTCCCAGCCAGCCTCCAGTTCACCGGACATCTGTGGAGCAAATCCTTATATTGTAGTAGTTAGCGCAGTCATTATACATGTCTATTTATCTACTTTTGTATAATTGACAATTGTGTTTTTATATTGAAAAATGGTAGATAAATAAGACATTATCTGGATTTCTTACCTCCGCTCAACATACACAAAATCGGCCCATTATTGCCCAAATTTCAAGCATTAAAGAGGTTTGCTCTACTATAGGCGTGCCTAACCGAATACCGAAACTGAGCCATAAACGCCCCTGCACGCAGTCATGTCGCTCCTGACTGTTTACCGAGACTTTCTACTTATAAAATACCTGATACATGAGCTCATAGCCGAGGATCAGTCCCCCACGAGACGCGGGAGGTGGCGGCTCCCACCAGATCCGAATAGACTGCGTAGACAGAGGCTCGCAGCGCACCAGCTGAGGGGGACTTTCCGGCACTGAAATCGTTATACCTGGACTTGAATCATCGACCTACTTTGCTTTCTAACAGGTAAAGTATATATTTAAATTAAGTGTAATTAATAAAATAAAGTACCCGGTGAGCTGATTGGGTTTCTCTCTACCTCTAAGGGCGGCTCTTGGTGGACATATGCTAAGAGGTTATAACCCTCGAGCATGGCTAGTGCCAGTGCTGCCGACGATTTGTCTCCCGGACAGACCACTGAGTACCACATTAGTTTCATGACTCCGGAGACGGCACCTGGGAGATCTTTACTAAGAGACTAGGCTTACCCTCATCAAGCGTGGTGGTAGCTAACACCGGCGAAGCAGGTCCGGCACCCACTGCGTTGACCGCGCGCACGCGCAGCTCGAGCCTGGCTCGAGGCCGCGGCGCTGGCAACCGCGCGCGCGTCGCTGCCCAGCCAGCGACAGTCAGCGCGGCGGTCGAGTTGTCTCCCCGGCAAACTACTACGTACCCCACCAGCTCACCATTCCACGACTCTTGAGGTGGAGCCTGGGAAATATGAAATCACAGGAAATGCAAACGACTTTAAAAAAGGACAAGTAACACGACGATTACTGTGTGCGCAATGTAATTCCGCCATCTCGGCCACGGGCCGAACGTTATAAGAAAAGGTTTTTAAACGTTTTTTTAAAGTTTCCATAGGGGAAATACTTAAAACTTTTTGCAGCTCGTCACTTTATTTGTTTTACATCAATCGTTGTATTATCCAAACGATCATAATTGATTTTTTCTACATATTTTTTCGTGTTTCATAACAAAAATCATTGGCTGCTCGTTTGACACCTTACAAAAACAAGAACCCACCTAACAAAAAGACAAACAATATCATGAATAGTTTTTTAACATCACCTGCCATTTCAATATCACTTCCCCAGGCATATCCACTTGCACCTCCACATTCCGGGGCGGTTCCGATGGCACTGAAATTAAAATCGTATACGTTATTATCTGCGCGAAGTTTGAGAAACGTTACTTCTATTACCGTATTGCTATGGCTATAGAGACACACTTACACACAATGCGGCGACTTGGGTCATGAGGTGGTAGTCGTCAGGAGATTGTGCCGGACAACGCCCCTAGCAATAGGTTGTCGCCGAGGTGATCCATTTGTCAAAAGATCCGGGGTCACCACACCCACCTAAGGCTGCTGAGGGCTACTATGAGGTTTTAGTGGGTGAGAGAACCCACTCGGGATTTAACAATCCCCACGTTGCTTACGCAGGGTATGCTAATACATCGTAAAAGCTCTCCTCGCGTTAAAAGAAAGACAGGTATTACAAGGTGGTGTTAGATAAATTAAACAATTAATACAGCTGTATGGATGTACCCATACTTTACTTTACTTTACCTTCTTCATGCGTCTGGACTATAACCGAGTCGGAGTAGTCGCTGTCCCCGATGTCGTTGACAGCCGCGAGCCGCAGCGCGTACGCAGTGGCGGGCCGCAGACCGTCCACGCGGTATTCCAGAACCATGTCAGAATCGCTGTCCATAGACTCGTGTCTGAAAAAATAACCTGTACTTAGTACCTACATTTAACGTAAAAGGATGAAAGAAACGAAATGCATACTAAATGAAGGCTTCGTACCTAAACGGATCAATGCAGGTTTGCCGATCGACAAGATTTACATATAATACTACGTATAAAACTTATGTATAAAAATTGATAACAGAGAATCAGTCAGAAAATAATTTAAAATATGGTGAAGTCTTGATCATCAAATTGTTGGTCATAAATCAAAATCAGAAATCGTTGTATTCAATCATTCTATATTCCTAGCCTTATCCGGTTACTATATCCGTGGACACCGGGGACGGCTAACTAATTTAGGGGATTTGACAAGGGCTCCAGTTTTTACAAAGAGCGACTGCCATTTGACCTCTGTAACTCAGTAGGGAATTTAAGCCCAATCCTAGATTAGGCCTAGATTAATTTTATTAGATTAGGTGGAATCCACTATACCGGGTTTCCTGACGATGCTTTTCTTCACCGTATGAGCTCACTCAGAAAATATACTTAAGCTAGAAAACTCGTTGATGCATGGCCGGGATCTAACCTGGACAAGTTGAGTGGGTGTCGTTGCGCTAACTACTAGACCACTGAGGATCTTCAATCGGGTATATGTATATGAGCCTACCGCAGTTGTATGAGGTCCGGGGACAAATCCCTGGTGGGCGCGTCTCCCCAGTCCGCGAGGGGCGCCGGGGGAAACGCGGCCCGCGCGGCGCCCATGACGCGGTACTGCAGGCGATACGCTCGCACGCGCGCGTTTCCGTCGTAGCCGCGCCGCCAAGATATGGTTACCGCGCGGCCCTCACGCCGACGCACCAACACACCTCGCGGCGCTTCTGGGAACTCTGCGTGTGCGCGCGTGAATAGAAAGAGACAGGTAATGACAGAAGTAAACCTCGCTCTCATACCTAGTACATGAAATGTGCGCATCAACAAACAAATTGGGCAAGTGCGAATAGGCATATCAATTAACTCTCGCTCACATAACATCGACGTGAAGATCGGACTAATCTTACGTACTGTGTGGTTCGAGCCTTACCGGTGGCCCCTTGGGAGAGGTGGGACAGAAGCAGTTTTGTAAAATGTAGTGCTCTGCTGCATAGGAAGAGGTAGTGACATGCATGTTACATGACTACATCCTCGTATGCAACGGGATTGGGCTGGCACGACTGGGGAGGACCACTCACTCATTTGATACCGCCGTAAAGTGTTACCTATGGTGCCACAATTCGAGCGGTTTGTGAGTAGCCGGTGCCCTTTTGGGGACAGGTGAAAAGGAAGGCAACGCATCGCATACTATAAAAGAGAAAAGAAAGCGGGCAACGCTACATAGTATCCAGACTTTTTCTTTAAGTCATGTTGTTTCCTGCTGCAATAGGTGAATAGAGTCATTTGTACCTTGTACGGCTAAGTATATCAGTAGCTCGTCCCTCCCGTATGGGTTCTCGGCGCGGCAGCGGTAGACGCCCGAGTCCTGGCGCTGCGCGTGCGCCACGCTCAGTGTGGAGCTCGCGCCGCTGTCCGACCTCTTCTCCGTTACTGACACCCTGGTATATTTATTAATATTATAATTATACATCAGCTTGTTGTAATGAAGATGAAATGTAAATTTGTTATAATTAAGTCAGCGTTTTCAGTTTTCGTTATATGTGGATTCCTGTGCAATTCGAAATTTAAATACATATTATTCGAAAGCCGCTTTAAATCCCGAATTCAGTGTTTATTTTATCTTTGAAATTGTGCATTTTCGAAATCATGGATTAACTGAAAGTTTGTACGGTTTTTAAATATAAGTTGCCGGCTACAAATATCGCCGCGTAAACAACACAAAATATTAACGACGTGTGCTTAATTGAAGCAAGGATTTTTCACTAGGGTTCCGAAAGTTGCGCCCGAAATGGGCCTCCTGGGAAGTATGATTGTGTCGTGTAGCTAATTTACATATAACAACTAATTAACTTCAAGTACCTGTACGTGGATAAGTCGAGAGCCGCCATGTTGTGCGTCCAGTGCAGCTGTATGGGCGCATCGCCGCGAGCCTCGCACGGCAGCGCCACGCTCGCTGTGCGGCGCACCGACATGTTGCGAGACGAGAAGTCGAAGTGTGCGGGCTCTGGGACCAAACACGATCATAAGTAGACATCAAACACATGGCCTTTAACAACGAAGGATAATCTTGGAAAACATATCAGGATTAAGATCAAAAGTTCCTTTTTTTTATTTGATGTAAAATATCCAATTAATGACAGGATATTTTAACCCTTGTACTGTTTTTTGCCCTGAAATTGAAGACAAATATATTTCTTTTAGTAATTGCTTTAGTTTTATGTTCTGTTTAACGTACGTACACAAAACATTGGATGTTCCTTTACAAGAAGAGCGCATTGATTGTCAAGTCAGGTCGGTTGTGTCAAACTTTTTTTACCGCAGATCATAAATGGTTGGACCACAATATAATTTTGTTGGATTTTTCAATAACAGTCCGGAGACATTAAGAGAAATTAAGTGCGAGCGAAGGCATTGTAAGCCTTCGCTCGTACCATCAGCAATTCGGCAGTAGTGTAGCAATGAAATTACTTTTTTTCTATTATGTCTTTTCATTTTATTATTAATTTGCTTACCGTTGATAGATACGGTGATAATCTTAGACAGTCCTCTGCCCACACCGTTATCGGATCGGCACATGTAGCGGCCCTCGTGCGCGCGCGTGGCGGCCGCTGCGCTGAGCGTGCCGTTGCTGAGCACAGACATAGGCAGCTCCATGCGGATAAGAGGACGGAAATCACTTGAAGCACCTGGAAAAAGTAGCAAAAGCTTTCTTGGGTGCATCAATACACGAGGACGCCCTCGAAGAAGGATGCAAGTGTCTCGTGAGCTCCTTAAGGCGAGGCACCTCAGGCTAGAAGTGAAATGAGTCAATCTAACATATATGACATATATGAGCAGATGAGAAAAAGGAACTATCCAGAGGCAGCCTTTAGTTGTCAAAATGCAGACCATACTGTTAAATTTAGAGATTATACGGATACCAATAAATATTGACGACGAGAGATAATTTACTTTGTTGCTATGTTATTAATATTGTTACCTGAAAAATTCATGTTTACAACAGTCGCACAGTCCCTATCTTTAACTTAATTTTCCAGTTTTACCTTGTGCTCTGAGCCATGTGACTCTCGGTTCAGGATACCCTTTTGTAGAGCAATGCGCCAGTATTTGCGTTCCCAGCAGCGCCGACACGTCTTGCGGCTCGACTATCCATGACGGTGCCACTGCGAAGGAAGGAATATTTTATAACGCGTGTAACTCGAACAGCATCGTAGTCACGAGCAAATCTACTCGACACATAGCTCAAAATTAAGCGCTCGTGAAATTTTTTGGGTAAGGATTTCCTTTGTTAAGGTATTATTACCTAAATAATTTCTTCTATGTTAAAATAATTTATTGTCCTTCAAATTACTTTGATTTATTTATCAATTTTAGAAATCTTTTGTTAGGGCACACTGCGGATATTTATGGGCGTGAGTTACATATATACCATACATGGCTACCGCTGCTAGTTAGCTCACTGTTACCTTTGACAGCGAGTCTTGCGGTGTGGTTGACCTCTGCGGCGGTGTTGCTGGCCACGCACGTGTAGTCGCCGCTGTGCTGTGACGTCACGTGTGAGAAGATCAGGAAACTGAACTCGTCCAGCGACTTCTCCTGCACCTGCAATATTTTGGAATCCGAGGATCGTTATGATCACTAATCAGTAGAGACAGCAGCAGCAAGGCATAGGCAGGGGCCTACTACCACTAGGTACTAGGGAAAATAGTCATCGTACAGCCCCTTTCGTAACAGTGTCGTGCTGCATTGCACGGCACGACCGCGAACTAACTCTCGCTCACTTGATACCGCCGTAACATGATATCTTCAGTGACGCGTTTCGTGCGGTTTGTGAGTAACCGGTGATCCATTGGAGGGGACGAGGAGAGGAGGGAAACGCATCGGTACGTTCATCGTGGGGATGTCGTCTATGATGGGAGTCGGTAATCGTAAAGAGGTTCCGGTTGGTCATTGCACCCCTATACAGTAAAGAAGTCTCAAGTACCTTTATCTTAGATTTGCACTCCGGATGAAACAGATGATCTATTAATAACATAAAGGCGCTGTAGCTACATCGCAGAGTTAGCTAGTCGGCTCGGCTGGAGAAGTACCTCTGGCTTTTATGATAACGGTGTAAAATCTTTTTTCCATATGATCTACGAGAATACTGGAGACGTTGCTACTGAAATGCCATAACATATCAACGGACTAGCGAAGACTTATTTGTCTGCTTATTTTGCAAGACCCTAGGGGGGACAGACCTCCTCTCGCCCTCTTTTCCCGCAGATGGGAAGAGATGAAGAGGAATTGCTTTTGGGCATAACGTACGGTAATTATTATTTTCGGGACTACGGGAGAAGCGGTCTGCTTCCTGTGGGGTGGCGGGCGCAAGAAGGGAAACGTGTATAACGATAGACTGGCGTGAAGTGACAGCTATGTTGTCGCGTTTCATGTGGTTAATAAGAAAGTGCAGAGTCTTCACCCTGCCCCGAATGAACTACAGAACAGAAGAAGATTTGCAAACTATCTGACGCTTATGATGATGATACGCTCAAACTAAATTACTTGTAAGCTGGAAGGTATGTGGAGCCCGTCCTTCAGCCAGGAGAAGTACACAGGCTTATCCCCGGAGGTGATGCCGCACAGCACCTGTATGGAGCTGCCCTCCACGAGGTCGCTGGGGAACGAGAACCCAGCTATTTTTGGCGGGTCTGAAAATGTATTGAAACATTCAAACTATTGACCTGTAAGATTACTAATCCTCTATTTTACTGTAGAATCCGTGGAGAAGCAGTCACAGAATTTTTTCATTTATTTATAGATGGCTTTACTCAAATATGGTATGCCACACGTAAAGGGCAAAAGTCACACTATTGACCTGTAAGAAAATAAAGATATTTTTTTTCACAGATCCTAAATAAGTGTCATGACACACACCCTAGAAATTTTACTAATAATCCCGCCGAAGTTTGTCTTGACTACCCTAAGGCTCTTGCTTAAGTGTCTTGGTTTATACTTTATGCTATGTACCTTCCTAATATTAATATTTTAATAATCTAAATAAAAATATTTTTTGACGGGATAGCGTATTGCGATGTGTGTGATGTGTTGTTTAACGTGAGCTATAAAAGTCCTAACATTTTTAAGGATACAGCAGTGATCCTGTCTTACGAATAAAACACAAAAGACCAAAAATATCGCTTTTGTACATAGCAATCCTCACCGAACTTAGTGAAATTATTTTCAGAAAATATGGGCATCGCAAGGCATCGCAATAAGAAACTCGCATCGGATAGAGTGACTCGGTGAACGCAAGCCCCCTGAAAGTCCGTTCAACAGAATTTTAGAATATCGGACCCATACAAACAGACAGCTTTTAGGCACTGTTATTTTTAAGAAGGAGAACATGATGTATATTTTATAAGAAGGAGAACATGATGTATATTTTATAAGAAGGAGAACATGATGTATATTTTATAAGAAGGAGAACATGATGTATATTTTATAAGAAGGAGAACATGACGTATATTTTATAAGAAGGAGAACGTGATGTATATTTTATAAGAAGGAGAACGTGATGTATATTTTATAAGAAGGAGAACATGATGTATATTTTATAAGAAGGAGAACGTGATGTATATTTTATAAGAAGGAGAACATGATGTATATTTTATAGGAAGGAGAACATGATGTATATTTTATAAGAAGGAGAACATGATGTATATTTTATAAGAAGGAGAACGTGATGTATACTTTATAAGAAGGGGAACATGATGTATATTTTATAAGAAGGAGAACGTGATGTATATTTTCCACAATAAAGAATATTTAATTTAATTCCATGAACAACACAGTCTACTGTACGAAGCGTGACGAACTTACTCCTAACAAATATCTGCACATCCTTCTGCGCGTACTGTCCGGATGGTGCGGTCACTCTGCAAGAGTACATGCCGGCGTCGGCAGGCTCGGCCGGCCACAGCAGCAGTTGCCCACTGCTGGACAGCGCCCGCCCGCTGCTGCCCACGTCCACGCCGGCGCGCTGCCAACGTATCTCACTAGGAGAACGAAAGTGGGTAGTTTTGAAAACAAAATCTCTGTGTGGACCTCCTTCTCTTTGGGACCACGAGACGATTTCCGTTTAGGGTTAATAATACAATAAAGGTTTGAACATACTTTCTTATGGAATAGGGGGGCAAACGAGATATTGGAGCCTTTTTATGACTACCGTCGTCCATGAACATCCATAAATTACTATGCCGATGCGTTACCCTTCTACCTCCGCACTAACGGGCCACCCGATACTCACAAACCGCTCGAAACGCGATACTGTAGATGTCACTTCACGGCGGTATCATGTGAGCGAGAGGTACCTCCCCGAACGGTCCAATTCCGCTGCAAGGCATCTTGGCTAAATTATATATTAATAATTGTGTGTTTGCATTCCAAACCCCCTTTATTGTGCAATAAAATGTATTGCGTAATATAATTGATCATGTGTGTCCTAATGCTGATAGATCTAGAATACTTTAGAAAAGGTCGCTAATGGAACTCGCGGAGTTTTAGTATTCATCCACGAGTCCTATACACCCATCGGATCTCACCACACACGTCACAGAAACGTTTTTCTAAATCTCTAGCATATGTTAAAAATATAATATAAAAAATATAGTTAACTAAAAACCAAACACGCTGAAAATAGTAAAAACGATGGTCAGCGTGGTCATTTAAAATTAAACTATTCAATAATATAGTATAGATGAAAAATATCAACTGAAAATATATAATGTTAAAATATACAGACGATAGACAATTCAAAATAAAATATATAAATATTTTAATTCTCGAAGTTTAGGATACTGTACATCATACACGGTCTTGAGAGATAATATTACATTGTCCACGATACATTGAATCAAATTTATTGTTATCAATTTATCAGTGTTAGTAAGATTCACGTGAACTAATGAAAAGTATTGACTACTATAAAAAAATCAATGAGAAACAAAATTAAAATGAAACTTATAATGTTACTAAACAAATGCACCTCCATCAACCTGATTGGAAATCCGGAGTACGGGCAAAATATGGTCGTGTTGACGCCGGCCACCACGCGGACTGGGCCGATGTTCCTTATTGACGGGGGACCTGCAAAGAACACAGACTCTTTAAGGAGGGAGAAGATTAAGTCTCAAAGAAGCTGTAAACTTCACTATAAACTTTTATAATCTTTGACATCAAAAAGTCTCATTTGAATCAAAAAGTCGACATTTAGACAGAAAATATTTGAGGTAAAGAAATAAGTTGGGAGCTTTTAATGGAGTAGTTTTAGTTGAAAATAAATAAGTAAGTAACAACAATAATAATCTCGTCCTAGCCGAATTTTGACTACAGGGGCCGTCTCTATTGGCATCTCTACAGGCACGGGGGTGAGACAGCGTCAACTTCCAGACTCCGGACAGTTGTTAGGATTTGAAAATTCCTTATAGTGCTTTTTACATGGTTTCCGACCCGAGATTCTAATCCGGGACCTCACGACTCTGGCTAAATATGCGTACCACTTGATCACGAGGCAGTTGATATTAAGTATACATACATGAATTTACAGGATTTTCTAATAAAATAGGGAAACTATATTTTATTATGGCAGGAGCAAAGCCCAGCACCGCTTCAAGTTTAACCAAACCAATTAAAAAACTTAATAACTCCCGACAGATTGGATACCTTAGTATTCATCATATCAGCATATGCAAAGCAACAAGTGTAATTAATTTCCTCGAATCTATTCCTCAATGCTGGTAGTCGTGACCTCATTTTGTATTATTTCCATTAAATACTTTTCTAATACTTAGAATGGTACAGCGCACAGTTGGCAATTTTTATATCGAGAGAGGTGCGGTTCTAATCTGGTTAACGTATCGAACTACCTCTCCCTCTACCTCTTGGTCTGTAACCTTACTGTGTTCACCTTACTAGTCACAATCAGCTCCTCTAGGATGTCTCATGGTTTGCGTGTGATATGGCTGATGAACGCAAAGAGACGTCGCAGGCAGGTGGATAGGAGTGGCATACAAATGTAATAAGCGTACCGTAAACGTTGAGCCTGGCGGAGTGTTCGACTTGTCCCCGCGAGTTGTGCGCGCGGCACGTGTAGCGGCCGCCGTCCTCCGCGCGCACCGCCGACATGTTCAGGTAGCCCACCACGTCGCCGTTGGCGCTCATGAACTGCGATATGCTCCTAATAATCATCAATGTCAATGTCATGTGAGTATAGGATACGGAGACCAGTACCTAGGCGCATAATTAAGGGCAAAAGTGAAACCTGCTAATATATATATTTTTCATTTCCCGAATACGTATTGCATCTAGTACCGATTAGGTTATCGTGGTGAGAGCCTGACCTCATGTTCAGACGTAGCTCTCTCATACAATCGCTGGCTCTACATGTTACTCGTGTGTGTGTCAGCACACGTAATATATACGTCCTTCAGGAAGAATGAATTATGCTCCTTTTATCGGCTCTGGCAAGGCAATGCTTCTGATGACAAACTTACTATCTTTAATATTACAATTAAACTACTTTAACGGATTTTATCGCGGTTTATTAGCAATTTTTTTTAATTTATTTAGAGCGACAGGTATACCAGCAAAATCTCTCTACAACCTACTAAAAGACCTTGGCCTGTCGAGAACTGCAGTAAGTTCTACCTTAGAACGGGTATCTAAAGCTGCATTAGCAGGCTCCTATGAAATTTGGCTCCTATGAAACCAGGTAGAGGGGGGGGGGGTAAACTTGAGTAGTGAAGGTGAGTGTTGGTGATCATCACAAAGAGGCCTCCTAAACCTACACCCGGTCACCCATCACAAGTCCCGGGGCTACTGGGGTTTACTCCTTCTGCCACACGATGGACCCGGCACCCGCACGGTGAATCCATGGAATGCTAAGAAGTTCGTCTCTCTTATTTATGTTGCCCGACGTTTCAGAAGCTTTACAGCAACCATGGTCACGGGTGGACCACACTGGCAAAATCCGTAAAAGTAGTTTTATTGTAATGTCTAATATTCGCGTAAGCTTATGAAATTACTATCTTCAACTTGGTGCTATGTTCAACTAAAAATGTCCGAATACTACAAATATTATTGTTGTAGTCTGTATGTATGTTTATTATTCATTTACTCATCAGCTACTGGCTGAATCTAAATGATACTTGGCACATATATAATTAAAAATCTGGATTTCTTTTACGCGGGTAAACTGTGAGGTGTACGCGGACATATTATAGCCTTTCTATTCGCCATTTGTTATCTAAATCTGATCACGATCGTGCTCCACGCAGACGTTTCCCTCCCTCATCTCATACATCACCCACTCACGCATGAAACTGACGAGTGACGCTAGCTTCGTTACTCATAGGAATTGTACAGCCAGGTGACACAAATATCTCTTCTTTTACCCATCCCCTTCAAAGACGGTACGACTACCATACATTTTGTATGGTAAGTGCCTTTCTGGAGGGCAGGCTCCCTGGAGGGGAGGGGATATGTCATGCAATTATGTGGGTAGGCGGCAGAACGGTCAAATTGCATGGTTGCCATCTTATTCTGTAAAAAAGCAAGAGTTACCTCTTCCGATCATGCGACCCCGATTCGACTACCATACAAAGTGTGGTACTATCGTCAATTACCGTTGCGGCGCGGAGCGTTCCTCGACAGGCTGCGAGTCGAGGAGCCAGGTGAACCGAGGCGGTGGTGAGCCCGAGGCGGAGCAGTGCAATGCCAGCGCTGGCCCCGGGTGCAGCGCCTGCTCGATGAATGTGTAGTGCAGTTCGGGTGCTGTATCTAAAGTGTTAAAATAAATGCTGTGAGAAATAGTAGCTGCAGAGTCAGACTGGCACGACCATGGAGGCTGCCTCGGACTGGAGAGAACGGGGATGTGACAGCTATGCTATCGCGATTGTGATAATCCAGTAGTCCCTTGGAGTGTGGTGAAGGGAGGCAACTCATCCGCGTATTGATGTTATTTTAACCCTAGAATACTAATATAAATTTACCACAGCTTAATACTAATGATCGCTTGGGAGGCTACTTTTTAAATAAAACCAATTTGTTACAATAGTTATTTATTAAATCTTTACAAGGATAATATAAATTACTTAGCAAATCTCTACCTTTTTAAGAACTTAAATCAAAATTTATTTATAAAATCAACATTTGTCTTAAAATAAGACTTAAATCTTACAAATCAAAAAAATGTTCGTTATACTTTTTTTTTTTCATAACGTAACAGTCTTATATCAGTCTGGTAAGAAAAAATATTACTATCCTAACTTTTCTGAGGTCAATACAATATCCAATATATAAACTTTATAAAACACTAAATCAAAATCATAATAACATCACATTTTTGTGTACAGACTAATTTGAAGCCAGCCTTTTTATTTTTTGTCACAGGAATTGCAGTTTGGATATCGATGTTCCAAGCAATAGTTTTCCTTACATTTAGCGCAGCAATAAACAGTCATACGTCGTTTAACAGCTGGGCTGTAGCTACACAAACTTCTCTTGCCTTTTTTATACCTGGTTCAGTCACAGTTGGCTGATTTTCGGGAGCGAGTACCTCTTGTATAGCATCCCTAACTCGTTTCCTCATTTTTGGTCGCCCTTCACCTCTCAATTCGCACCACGGTCGGCATAAATCAGTACTCAGTTCTTTCATGTACTCTCTTCTGTTCTTTGGTTTAGTCCCGCGTGTCCTCGAATTGGACACATGCAATATACAGCTGTTCAATGCGGCCATGTTGATCACCCCGTAGAATAGTAGGCACAGCGGCCAACGTCTTGTTTTGCGGTTACAGCTCAAGTGAGCACACATTTGATCGAATGTATCAACAGCGCCTTCAGTCTTGTTGTAGGACATAATGATTTCAGGCCTTTCTGTTACAGGATCTATTACCGGTTCCTCGTGCATTGTAGACAACAGAAGAACTGTTTTTTGGGGTTTTGGTTTGTAACTAACTAGTGTCAGTTTATTGTGGAAACCAAACATAGATGTGCCGACACGACGTGATGGATTGTCCTTGAACTCGGATGGTATTTCTTTTTTATTGGCTTTTATTGTTCCAATGAATGTTAGTTTGTACGGATCTGCTAGAAGTTGCTCAGCTAGAGGTACCGATGTAAACCAGTTGTCTGCTGTGACGTTACGATTGCTCCCATAAATAGTCTTTGTAAGCAGTTTGCAGTAATGAATACTAATAGGTTCGGTCGGGGCAGTTTCGGCGTTTTTTCCTAAGTAGGATAGTAACAAGCGTCGAACATGTGCTTACTGTTCACATCACAAGCCAAAACTATCTTTATGCCGTACTCGACAGGTTTATTCGGTATGTACATCCTAAAAGGACATCGACCTCTGAAGGCAAGCAGCTGTTTATCGATAGTTATATCTACATCTCTGTATAAATATCTCCCAGATGTTTCGGATGGGTGCGAATTTGTCCTGCTGTCTCCGGTCTTCACGGGTACTGCGGTCATCAAAATGAAGACAGCGTAAGAGAAATTCGAAACGTTTCAAGCTCATTGTAGCTATGTATTTTGAACCACAAAGTGTGAGATCAAAAAGCTCTTTCGTCGGTGAATCGTTATTACCCATAGCGCCACTGAAAATTATAAGATCAAGCAGTGCATGAAGTTCTTCTTTTCTTGTCAGTGATATGGTCGAACCTTGTTGTTTATATTTGGTAGCTTTGACTGGAATTTCTTCGTTAGTACGTAGGAGGACTCCATCTATCATATAAGAAGTGAAAAACTTTTCAAAACAGTCCAATGGTCTAATAACATCTCTACCATCCTGATTTGGGCCGGGAAAAATGTGAACTACGTTCCTCGCAGCAGTTCTCATAGATCGTGACCTATCAGATGTTTCTCTAGACCCAATATAATTGTTCTTACTTCTCACAGCCGACGCAGAAGGCAAAACAATAAGATTTTCCGCTGTTTGTTCTTCTTGTGACGCAGTTTCTGGAACTGGTGATTCTGATGCATTGCTTGTGGCTTGATGTGGTTCTGAAATGTTCGGAGGCTCAGATTCATCTACTACGATATTTTGTAGGTCTTCTTCTAGTTGAACTGGCATGAAAGAAGTATCTGCCGCGCTGTCGTCAGAGTCATAAGGATCGACTTCCAGGTGATCCTCAGTTTCGCTATCGGAGTCCTCATTTAGTAAGGAATACGCTATTTGTCCTTCATTGAGATTCATCTAAAAAAAATAAACAATGCTGAAAAAAAGTAAAAATCAAAACAAGTAACGAAAAATATACTTACCGTTAATACTAATGATGGCCTGGGAGGCGATCCAGTAGCTTATATTTTGAAAGCGGCGAGTCCGCGCCAGGTCCGCGTGAGCTCTCCTCTGCGGCGCGGGGAATACTGAATTGGCACGAAAGCACAACTTGGTTCGCGGGCGCGTTTTTGAAATAACGAAAAAAAAAACTGATCGCGCGGCCTCTCAGGCGATGATTAGTATCCTAGGGCTAATGTTCCTTTTTTGTTCACGGTGTTGTAAAAAAAGATTGTAACCAAAATATGGGTGCAGTGTGCTGGGAAGCTAGACGTCAATGACGGAACGAAGCTACGTGCTTCAGCCGCAACAGGCGATTGAATACTCGAACAAACGCATTTCTATGTAACCTAGGAGACGTAAGCGCGGTGAATCGTTACGCTGGTGTTATATTTAAATCGTTACTGTTTATTACTATTTTTTCATAGCAAAAGAAAGCAAACGAGCGATCGGAGCCTTTTGATGACTACCGACACCTATGGACATTCGCGTGATTGTTACGCGTTGCCGTCCTATCTTCACCCCCCCCCCCGGCCACTGGGCCACCGGGTACTCACAAATAACATGAAACGCGAAACCGACGCTGTCGCTTTACTCCCGTATCAAGTGAGCGTGAGGTACTTCCCCGGGCGTGCCGGCCCGATTCCGTTGCACGGGAGGATGTAGTGTCATGCACTACGCATGACACCACCTCCTCCTATGCAGTAAGGTACTCTTCCTGAACTCTGTACACTTCATTTTTTTATTTGATTTTTCATCAAAAAATATTCGTTTAAGTGAGTAAACTATATTCACGTTTCTGAATCTGCATTAAATATGAGGGTGACGTTATTCTGATATGTAAGCGTGCATTGTAGACACGGGGCTAATGTAATTGCAAGCGTGAATTGTAGACACGGGTCTAATGTAATTGCAAGCGTGAATTGTAGACACGGGGCTAATGTAATTGTAAGCGTGCATTGTAGACACGGGGCTAATGTAATGGCAAGCGTGAATTGTAGACACGGGCTAATGTAATTGTAAGCGTGCATTGTAGACACGGGGCTAATGTAATTGCACATTCCAAATACACAGACAGTAAATATGGGGATATGTAATAAACATTCCCGAATGTAACGAATGTATGTCGACGTTCTTGTTAATTTAACTAACGCATTATTTGCTGAATGTTAAAGGGATATTTGCAGTATCAACAACAATAGGATAGCTAAGTGGAAAAGTTACGTAACTAGCTAACTTTTAGTAAGTTCTAGGGCTATGCTCCATTGCAGCTGAATCATCTCTCGCTAAAATGATATCGTCCCTAAGTGACACGTATGCGATCGTTAGCACACGTTTCGTACAACTTTTAAGTTTCCAGTGACTTATTGAAAATTGAAAAAGTCGCTGAAAAAGAATCAACCAGCCGTTACTCTTTTGTACTAAAAAATGTCACGAGGCTGGCTAGGCTAAAAAATGGCCCGGCTGGAGCGGGCTTGCAGTCAGAAAATACTGAAGGATCTTTACATTTTTTGTTTGAGCTTATTTGTGTAGGTAGAAATAAAAAGCTGAATAAATTTGCTACGGGGCTACAATCATGTAGGTAGTTATTTGGGAGGAATTCTCTCGTGATTTAGCTCCATACGTAATTGAATAACGTATTTTATTTCGCATGAGATACGAGCGTTCGGCGTCCACAGGCCATAAATCATAAGTGTCGCAGCAGAATCCAATCAACGCGGGAATGCTCTCTAAACAAAGAACACCGCGTCACACAGAACCATCTATCACAAGATTACTCTGCGCTGCTCACGTTAAATACACAGGGGGTTATATAAACAATACATTCCGTATAGTGCGATTAATATGATAACCGGCTGGCGCAGGGAATTAATATGATAACCGTACATAGTTTGGGTAAGCCATGTTGTGGCAGTCGCGGGCTCGAATCCCGCCCAGGTAATACGTATCTATCTATGCATTATATGTATATTTTTCTTTTATAAATTGTAGCAATTATATTTATGCTACATAAACATTTTATAAAAAAGTATATCTGTCATCTTTGACTGTAAGGCTTAATGTTCTCTGTGTTGAAGAAATTCACTCTTTTTCATTTTTGTGATGAGGAGGACGGATGTATTTAGGATGGCCGACGCTATCTGCCATTCCCAAATAATTTAATAGTTTTATCTTTTCCGCAATATAAAATATATCAAATAACAATTTTATATAAAAGTGTAAGTTCATGATTTGAATTTGATAAGTTATTGTTAATGTTAAAATGTCTTAATTCTCTTAAGTGTGCATTTTGATTTAGTTATTTACCTGATCTGAATGGCCATTAATTTGATATACCGTCTTATTATTCTAATGGCTCCTTACCCGCCACTGTTGACTCCTTCTAAAGTATATATTGTCACAACATATCTTAAATATATAAAAAATTTTAGATTTATAAAAAGACGTGGTCCACAGATATTATCATTATTAATGTTATAATTATCAGTCTGTAAGTGTTAGTGTCCCGCATTGCATCCAAATCGGGGCGGCACGACTGGACGAGAGATTCTTCGCTCACATAATATTTCTGTGAAGTTATGGCTATGCTTTCGCATTTCGTACGATTTGCGATATTCTGGTAGCCCAATGGGAGAAGAGGGAAGTCAACGCATATTGCTCAAGTAAATATATGTAAGTACGACATATGCCGCATGTAATTGTACACCGTTTTATACACAAATCTACACTACATACAATGTAGCAAAACATAGAAGAGGTCCTACCATAGTTCATTCCGGCGGAATTGGGCCCCATATCCGAGATGTTCCTCTAACCCACGATGTGCCGCCGCAAAGTGGTAGCTATGCTGTCGCATTCCATCGGCTTGAGTGTATCCAGTGGATAAGTAAAGATCAGTATGGCGCATCTACGTAACAATTCTTCGAACATGTATAGACGTTGACATTCAAAGTCTTCGAATGATCGTTTGCAACATTAAACTATAAAAGGAACATACGCATTATAAAATCACCAGACCTAGAAACAGATACGAGTAAGGAAACATAAACGACGCAATATCTATGGCGTTCACTGATTATTATGGCCATAAGCATAATCCTGCAAATGAATCAAAGGCATTAAACAGAAATTATGAGGTTGTAAATTGAGGATGGATAAGGTTTGCGAGCTCTTTATTACAGGGATGGCCGCTCCATGCCGGACGTTGTGACAGGCGATCTGTTGAGGCCTGCCACAAGCCACGGGACCCAGCGACTATATATATAGTAAGAATAAGGAGATAACTCGGTAAAATTTTACAGGCCCCAACTGGGAGCAGGTCCACAATCGCATGCGGGTTACTTCAAGAGAAATAAGCCTTTTCTAATGAATTTGTGATGTTAGTCTGATGGATGAGTTAACTTGGGCTTTTTTTATAGCTTATTGGGGGGCCGAGCAATCAGAGCCTTTTTACGATTACCGGCGCTTATGTATGCTACACTGGGCTTGCAGCATAGGTACCGTCAAATCACTTACACTTCACGTCCATGTTATGTGAGTGACGGACCAATTCCAGGTGTGTACGGCCAGACTCTGTAGCAAAGGAGCAATCAGGGTACAGAAGGACTGTATTTATGAAAGTATTCCAGAAGAATGTGCGGTAAATATTTCATTAATATTCTACTCTCGTCCTCCGAGGTTGGTCAACGGAAGCTTATATACGCTTCAGCATGTCTGTCATTTCTGCGTCATTTCATGTAGCTGTGCCGCCAGAATTGAGCCGTAATGCGGCATGACACTACCACCTAAAAGTTATTAATTAGCTTTTTTATTTCCATTTTAACGCGCAAACGAGCGATCGGAGCGTAACAACAACCGACGCCTATAGACATCCACATTATAAGGCTAGTTAAATAATTAAATAAACCGTGATAAAATCCGTAAAAGTATTTTTATTATAATCCGCATTATTGTCATGCAGATGCGTTATCTTACTCTCCTCTAATGGTTCACCGGCTACTCATAAATCGCACGAAACACGACAACATAGCTGTAACTTTATTTTCTGTTTTAATTTTCATATGAAATGTTTAGAACATTATTTCTCTATAATCCGCTTTCGCTTCTATCCTATCTTCGTCACTTGGAATAGTGCCCAATTTTAATCCTTAAGACTATCATGTCCAATTATTAAAGATAATTAAGGTCCAATTGAATGCTTCATTAAAACATTGTTGTCCCTCTAGAGATTGGAGTGTTATAATTTTAGTAATTTTCATCTTCAGATTAGGGACTACGCTATTGCCGATTGAACCTTCAACTAAAATAACTACTTTACTTCAGGGTCAGTCTTATCTAACGGGTAACTGTAATTTGTAATTAATTCGACACTCGTAGTCAAAATATCCTTATTATATTGTATACCTATAGATATATCGCACTGGCACTGATAGCCGTCGCGGTGGTTTTTGTGGGTATTCGGCACTATCATGTGCTCACGTGCCACGAGTCCCACACACTACTAGAACCCACCCAGGGCCGAAGGCGCGAAAATGCGTTTCCCCGCGTCAAAAAAGGTAGTCAACAAAGAGCTGCAAATAATATTGAATTCTTAAAAAGCAATACATCGTAATGCTTATGAAATCATGAAATTACGACGTCGCCGCTCTTGCCTTGCGCCGTCCTATCGTATCACTGTACTGACGCATGGCCTATCTGCGTACTGCAGCAGGCTTTAATCAATAACTGGCCAATCCCAGGGCTCATGACACAATTGATTCTATAACATCAAATATTACGTAACATTCTAAGAGGTGGGGCGGCTATGATCGGTGTACGGGTTCAATTAGCTTACTAACAATATATTTGGAAGTGTGTATGTTTCTTTATTCTTTCTCGCAAAGGCTTTCGAACAGACCGGGTTGAAATATAGATAACATTTTAGAATGCCTGTAAATACAAAAGGAATGGTTCCTTTTACATCACTACAACCGACGATCACCGCTAGTTAGTTACGGAACATTGCTCTCATCAGCGCGGTTGTCTATGGTGGAAGTTTTGTACTTTCTAATCAAATACATTGGTTTCATCTTTTGCTTTTCCCTAAGTATATCTCATTTTATATCTTAGTTTATTTTGCACTTAGGTCAGGTATCAGAACACTACAAACTAGATTTTTTGTCCGAGATATATTCACTAGCGTTTATATGTAGATGTCATAAAGTATTCCTTACTTCAGCTTTATGTATTAAGTGTCGCTAGACTCATGTTGATCAAGGGTGTAGCGTTACTGTAAATCTTATGACACGTAGGGCGAGTTAAACAAATAAGTAAACTGCAATACACCCATAGAAGTGGATGAAGTACTTGCGAACGTTAATTATTACGAAATTAGTTCATTCGCGTAAAATTAACGGACTAGAATATTGCGATAACGAAGTATTTGTTTTAGAATATGTACATGCGTATTACTTAATTCTTTTTAAAAGGTTAGTTTTCAATAAGTCCACGGATCAATAAATCATCACTTTAATGTATCCTTTGAAGCCGTGCCTAACAATACCAAATTAGGTTTTAGGGGATAAACTAATACATTTTTAAACTCTTCACAAACTCCAGTTGCTGCGAATAGAACACACATACACCTTGTTATAGCTCCTGCAATTATACACATTATCTTGATTTATAATCGTCTGCGGGTACTTCGCGGCTCTAAACCTGAATATCCCGCCGGCATATTTCAGTGCTTGTGCTAATTAACGGCCTTCATATTGTTAATCCTTTTGATTCCCTACCTACATATAAATTCGCCCATGGTCTAAGCCAGGTCTCTGAAACTTATTGTACTTTTGATTCCTACAAAGTAATATAATTTTAAACATTCTGGCTCATGATAAAGTACTGATTTCTCATCTTCTTTCTCAATTCACCGCCTGTGACATCCCTTACAAATCCATATTATATCTATGGTCGATCCACACGATAATAATGATAGGTTGGATCATATCACGATCGCAGATTATATCGCGGCTTAATTAGTACATTTTAATGCCGTCACTTTGGTTACATCAATGTCATGCCATGGCCAGTAGAGCACAGACTGAATACATTCATATAAAGAAAATAGATGCGTTTGTCTATGGATTCACAATGACGAGTATTTTTTCAAGAGCAGTGTTATTTTTATGAAATATTATCTTGTATATTTTAAATTCATCTATATCATATAGTTTTATGAGCTAACCTCCGGAACGGCTGCGCAAATGCTAACATTTTATCTACTTACTAACTATAAATAACCACATATGTTAACTATAGAGAATCAAATTACACGTGTGAAACTTTATTTTAAAAATAAAATCACCGAGTCTAAGCATTTGCCAATGAACAATGACCGGTCTCTTAACAGACTAAAGAAAAAGTAATCGGAGTGCTCTTTCAGTTCTTTGTCTGAAAGATTCTGTTCAGATAAGAAGCTGACTGTGAGCTGGCGATTTCATTCAGTTGAATAAATTTGAATACTTGATTCCACAATTACACCGCCTGATAAATGCTCGACTGGAAATATGCAATCGAAAATGCTTTTGCATTTTATAATTTGCAAATTCATTCGGTCATTCAAAGTGCGACTCAATTTGTTGTTGTGATAACAAGAAGGTCACTCATATCTCAATCACCTGTTTTAGTTAAACATGCTGGACGTACTATTGTTCGTTTTGAGTATCAACGATAGGCTTAGGAAAGTGAAGTATATAGGTCTGGAGTGGAGGTCGCGTTTAGGATAAGGAAGTGATGGTCGACCGTTCACAAGGTGGGTAGAGAATCTCCGTGCATTAGTTATTCCCGGATGGATGGTCTTGGCGTTCATTGAAAGAGGCCCATGTCCAGCAGTGGACCGATAAGGGTTGATAATGTTGATGATGATGATGCAGTTGGTTAAAATACGTACAATTTTTTTATTATTGTTATTCAAACATTTCACATTTAACAATAATAAAGGGGTGCAATGAATACGACGGAATCAAAGTCTTTCATTTGTTACAAAATCGAAAAGGAATGCCTTCAATATATCATATTTTTTAAATATTTTCAAAATTTGCTCCATTCCAATGTCCTTAGGCAATTTATTACATATTATTAAAATGCTTACCAAGACGGTTGTTACCATTTTTTTAAACTTCTATCACCAAAGTAATATTTAAATCTAAGTTCTTCAAATTTGTATATTTTATGAACATGTTACGGTAATATGTTTACTTTTGTTAATAATCGTAGTCTGTACATTTATGTTGTCTATTACCATTTATGTAGTCTATACATGTATGTTGTCAATTACCATTTATGTAGTCATGTTGGCTATTGCCTATTAATAGCACAAGTTTTTAACCGTAAAAACCTACGTACGTACCGACGTAACACGGAGCTGGGCTATCGCGCCGTAGTCTGAGATGTCCACATATACATTTTGGAGTTATTCCCTTGACAAAGCGTGTGGAACATCACCCGGTATCAC
>JAFELO010002206.1:15382-26581 GCA_017140195.1 Eumaeus atala
ATAGTGTTCTTTACACAATTTATTTAAGTTTTAATACGAATTTCCCTCAAGAAGTAACAATACACTCACTATATTTATTTTATATATCTATTACATATATCTATTCTCTATCAACTATATTTATTTTAAGTCGACGGCTTTTTAAATTTCATGTTATGTTATTTAGTGATTTCTTCTTTAGTAGCGCATAAAGGTCAATAATAGACGGCAGTGGTTTTTTGTAGCTTATCGAAATAATGTAGCCGGTGAATTAGTTCGGACGTTTAAATACTTTGGATAAATGGTAACAGGCATGTTGCTGCCGATCTGCAATGTTAAATGGTAATACGCATGTTGCTGTCGATCCGCAATGTTAAGTGGTAATACGCATGTTGCTGCCGATCTGCAATGTTAAATGGTAATACGCATGTTGCTGCCGATCTGCAATGTTAAGTGGTAATAGGCATGTTGCTGCCGATCTGCAATGTTAAATGGTAATAGTCATGTTGCTGCCGATCTGCAATGTTAAATGGTAGTAGGCATGTTGCTGCCGATCTGCAATGTTAAATGGTAATAGGCATGTTGCTGCCGATCTGCAATGTTAAATGGTAATAGGCATGTTGCTGCCGATCTGCAATATAAAGTGGTAATGGGCATGTTGCTGCCGATCTGCAATGTTAAATGGCAGTAGGCATGTTGCTGCCGATCTGCAAAGATATTTTCTGTAGGTGGGACTGGAATTAGTCATTCGCTATCCGTCTGCGACGGATGCTTGTGAGAGGTCGGTGGACTTGACTGTCACTGATAGATGATGATGATGGACGAACCATATAGAGTTTAGTAATGAGTTGGTGCACGGCACGACCGGGGAGTTGCTTCTCGCTCACTTGATGCCGCCTTAGAGTGACACTTGCTATATCGCGTTTAATGCTGTTCGTGAAAATGAGGGTTGCCCTCCAATCATTATGCATGAGCATAATAATTATGCTGATATTCATGTGCGTCGGTAGTAGTTGATAGGCTACGGTTGCTCGTTTGCCCCCCTATACACAAAAAAAATATATAAAAATAATAGTCTGTAGTAATAGCTGTAAGTAAACAAATCGCCTGTCAATGGCATCCGTCTCGCGCCGGTCACTACTAGACAGTAACAACGTCCGAATATATCACAGGCTACACGACGTTCCGCCGACGTGGCCCTGAGCCCTGAACACGTTAGAAAGTTTTCAAATTATGCGCCAGAACACGGGGCGATGAAGAGTTTGTGGACACTTCGGGCAAAATGGATACAGGTGAGGTGCCAAACAATACAGCGACGAACTTATACGGCGATTATTATAACTGGGGTATTGTTGTGGCTGTGATTGTTGTAATACAAGTTACGTAATATTGTGGCGTTCTCTATCAGTGCTTCTCAAATAGTGGTCATTTACGGGTAGTAAGACTTGGGCTACAACTAATGGGATTACAACCAGATCTATCACATCGGAAAATAAAGAACATCTGTCACAGTGAATAGACGTATGATGTGCGTCAATAAAATGACTTATGTAAAAGAAGACTCAAATAATTAATGGAGCTTACTACTTAAGAAAGGATTTAAAGTGCGTTGTGAAAAAAACTGTGTAGAGTTTAGTCGCGTGAAAGATTATTTTTTTGCTGAAACACAGTTTTTTTAATTATCCAGTGCCTGGTGGTACTGTTTGAGAACCAGTACCGCAGATTACACAACCATAACTTCGCAAGGTCAATACTGAGTCAATGTGAGAAATGCGCACTTGTTCGAGAAATGCCGCTCGCCAAGGGTTCCGCACCATACAATCCCGAACAATACGAACTTATGAAAATGCTTCAGTAAAAGATGTATTGTTGCCCGCTATACTTCTTACTGCGGTAAATTTCTCCACTTCTGTGATATGATATGAGATCAGAGATATGATGTGGGCGTATGAATGTACTTGTTTAATGTACATAGTCTTTGCGGGTGTGAGAAATTTCAGATAAATGTTGCGATCTGTGAATATGGCAAAGTACATACCTCATTGGTTCGGACATGTAGAAAGATTGATAGGCGATGGGTTAACAAAAATATATACAGCGAATGAAGTGGGAAAGGAAGAACTGGAGAAGGCTGTGACTGACATGCCATGATTAGATTTCGTAAAAAAATATTTTTGTATATATTCTATAACGAATATTAAAAATGGGTAGATATACTGAGAAAATACAATTACCAATATGTGTGAAGACACAGCTGCACACGTAGATACAGCTATACACATAGACATAGCTACAAGCATAGACACAGCTATACACGTAGACACAGCTGCAAATGTAGACACAGCTGCACACGTAGATACAGCTGCACACGTGGACATAGCTACACACGTGGACATAGCAACACATGTGGACACAGCTACATACGTAGACACAGCTTTACACATAGACACAGATGTCCACATAGACACATCTGTACACGTAGACACAGTTGCACACGAAGACATAGTTGTACACGTAGACACAGCTCCACACGTAGACTTAGCTAGACACGTATACACTGCTACATGCGTAGCTACAGCTACAAACGTAGACACAGCTACACAGTAGACACAGCTGCATAGTCGACACAGCTGCACACGTATGTCTACGTAGACACAGATGCACACGTAGACGCAGTTGCACACGTAGACATAGCTGCACACGTAGACACACCTACACACGTAGACACACCTACACACGTAGACACACCTACACACGTAGACACACCTACACACGTAGACACACCTACACACGTAGACACACCTACACACTTAGACACACCTACCTCGACACGTAGACACAGTTGTACGCACAGAGATGGGTGCACACGTAAACATAAATGCACGCATACATAAGTAGACACAGCTAGACACGTAGGTATTGCACGGATAGATTATACTCGTACATATCATCATCTAACGAACGACCGATTGGCCCAGTTGCTAATGTAGCAGTAACGTGGTTACGCTGCACTACTGGATGCAGGTTCAATCCCCTTTCTTAATTTGCTTATATATTTTTATGACATCTATGTTTTTCGGTTGTATAAATGTTAGATCTACGAATTCCATTTTCATTTTCCTGAAAAATGTAATATAATTTTTGTATCGCTAGTCCTACTGGTCAAATTTCAACAATATGATTCTATTAACAACGTACCAAGTAGTCAGCAGTATTATTTTATTTAATCAAAGCGTTAATTGAGCTATAATATGGGCCTTCATTATTTTTTTTTCTTTTACACCAACAGTAACTACGTTGAATTACCATGAAGTGATTAAGATTTTTCTTTATTCCAATGTATTACATTGCTGCTTGTTTTGGTAAACCTTAAAGAAGTTGAACAAATTCCATAGTCACTCAGCAATGTACTCGGTGTGATGTCACATAGTCGTATAATCGTGTCGTGATGCGAGGGCTACGGGCATCGCACGTGGCCTGCGCTCCGATCGATATGCACGTACCCGACAACTGTTGCTCAATATCATTTATCCCGTTCGCACTTGACAGATACTGTACATAAAAAGAGATAGAGAAAAGGATTCTACTACGAGCTCGTGGCGCAAAATTCACGCATCAATTTCTTTATCTCACTCTTACTTGTACTGTTCGCAGGCTGTGAGAAAGGGAGAGAAGATGCGGCACGGTTCTTGTAAGCTATTACAAAGGAGGTCGGGCGATGAATAACAATGCGGACTGCGGGTGAGGTCCTTACCGAAACATAACATAACTCCTGCTGCGCCCCGCGGCGTCGCTCGACACCACGCGGCCTCGTCACGCCCACATACATCTGTTATCTCTTCTCATATCTTCCGTCGTTTCTTTATCTATTGCTAGCAGTCTGTCCCCGCTTCGCATGGCTATTTCACGAAATATGGCAAAAAAATTTTGATTTACAAAAATAAAAAAATGTTAATTTTCATTTGCCCCTCGTAAGCATTATAAGTTACAATGACAACAAATTAAATTTATGACGGAGCATCGTCTGTCGACACCGCTAGTTGTCAGCAGTTTCTGCATCGAAATAAGGATTAACATTTTTTTTTTTCATTTTGATTAGAATATCGATATTTTCATATTTATCAAAATGTCTTAGAAAATCTTATATAGCCTACGTTCATCATCGATAATGTAGGATTCTAACGGTAAAAGAATTTTTCAAATCGGTTCAGTAATATTGTATAGAATCATTAAATAAAAACGGTGCAGTTTTGGTCGGTATAGCACGGTATCACAGAAACCTGCAACTAAGAAGTGAAAATAGCACATCCTCACTCACCTTGTCTTTTGATAGCCATTAATAACAACGATCACGTCAACTTTAAACTTCAAACAGACGTACAGACAGACGGACCTTAAAGTGTGTATATTGGATCACTTTCCGTTTTTTCCTTTGAGGTACGAAATTCGAAAAAGTATGCAGGATGACTACAGTAGGGGCACATGATCTGTAACATCTGATGTGCTAAGAGAACTTGAAGTGCAATTGAAGACAATTTATTTTTAATTATTACATCGGCGTCCATATCCACTTTCACGAAATCACAATAGAAATATGTCGCCCTCGCTGAACTTCGGCCGCGGTGGCGATCTCCACAGAGTCTAGCCAACTTCGCAGCATATGTTACCGTGCACAAGTGTACGCGCAGGCACAAGTGCTCTCTCTCTTCCCCCGTCCTCCTATTCCGATGGGACGGCAAACAGTTATTAGAAATTGAAAAATGTCAATAGCACTTAGGTGCGACCCGAGACTGGGACTCAAGAGCTCACGTCTGTAGTGACCCTTGTGTACCGCTAGACCACGAGCTGACACTCCTACTTTGAACATCTGGCATCCGGAATGTGTTGCACATAAAAACTCGAGGTATTCTCATTCGGGAGTTTAAACAGTATCGGTTAGGCACGATATTTGTTAATTATGTGTGTACAATGCACCTGTTCCACACGTGAAAACGTCGTGGGCACAATACACGCTGGAGGAGCTCCGCACTCGTGCCAGCCCACAACAGGTGTCAAGGACAGATTAGCTCCCCGGGGACGTCATTAGAGAGGTGAAGCCGGGGGATTGTGGAGTATGCACTTTCGTGAAGTGGTGTAAAGAGCTTAAGACTCGCATACTCCGGTATTTGATACTAGCTGAGCCCTGTGGTTTTACTCGCGTGAATATTTTTTTGTAGCGTAGGCATCGACCGGATGATGGGCGCGTCCTAAAGTATCGCGTGTGCCATCTGGTGTCTCTGCCTAAGTGTCAGCACCATGTTCACCCCATCCCAGGAGGAGGTCAATGTTCCTGACGGCCTGCACGTGCTCCCCGAGTATTCATCACCGGACACCACGTGCAAGCCACACGCCGATGCTGCTTTTACAAAGTGAATTAGATTTTCTTTGACGCTCGAGCGCGTATATCTGCACAACCAGACTTAAATCACGAAATGAGAGTGTGGCGTATTGTGATAATGCATTCCAGCTGTGCTGCGCCGGCACGGGCTGGGAGGCACCTGCATCTTAAGGTGACAGTTATGCCGTCACGTTACGTGCAGCGTGTGAATATCCAGCGGCTACTCTGGCGACTTGGTACAGAGCAGGACGCAGCGGCGGCGGGTCTACGCAGCAGTTGCGTGTGACGTGCCCCGCGTCGGTGTTCATCAGAATGCTACTCTGGCGACTTGGTACAGAGCAGGACGCAGCGGCGGCGGGTCTACGCAGCAGTTGTGTGTGACGTGCCCCGCGTCGGTGTTCATCAGAATGCTCCGCCTCCTCGCTTTTCAACGATACAAAAGTGTATCGTGGGGTTCGAAGTACTGAAGATTGAAATCCTGAAAGAGAATACTGTGTTGCCTTCCAATCAGCTGTTAAACATATAGAACCTATTTGTTTTCCCTATAACTCGGCTTCAGCTATAATCATTAAGTTCTACAGTATGTACGGTCAGACGAAACGGGTTGGCATTAATAACGTTATACAAAAAGCTTATATTTCTGATTCTAAAGTGAAATGTGCGCAAGAGCCGTGAGCGCGGTAAAGCTTTATACTCCATTGTTTTATCGCTGTTTCACACGAGTTCACTAATCACATTTGTTACTCATGCTGCGTGCCTTAAATCCTGACATGCGCTGTAAAGTATGTACATTTTTTATCTTATTATTAGATATAGACAGCGCGGTGACCCTTTTCGTAGATATCGAATATCAACCGACACCGGCGCGACCTCCAAAAACAGGACCCGGCGCGACCTCTGGGAACGCGACACCTGCGCGACCTCCGGAAACTCGACACTGGCGTGACCTCCAAGAACTCGACACCGGCGCGACCACCAAGAACGCGACACCAGCGCGACCTCCAGGTGCACAACACCAGTGTGACCTCCAGGTGCACGACACCGGTGTGACCTCCAGGAGCACGACACCGGCGTGACTACCAGGAGCACGACACCGGTGCGACATCCGTGAATACGACACTAGCTCGACCTCCAGGTGTGCGACACCAGCGTGTCCTCCAGGAGCACGACACCGCTGCGACCTCTAATGGCACGTCTTCGTGCAGGGTGAGTGACCCTGCCCCACGCGACGCGATATTTGACCGCTTCGCTGGAGCACGATGACGTCCATTTGACTAATTACGACCTTAAAATATATTCATACTCCCCGTTCTGAGAATTAGAGCCATGTATACTAATTACTAAGTAATTGTTTTCGTGTCGGTACAATATCCGCTTATATATATATTTTTTTTTTTTTTTGACCGATCGGCTACCACGCTGATGGTGGTGCTAAAATATCTCCCCGAAACTTAAAATACTGCGTTTTAAAATAAACGCAACAGCTTCGACGTTTCTGCAGCACACTCAAGAGATGGTCCTGAGCAGGGGACACTGTTCTGTAAAAGATTCGCGACACTTTTTGTCTGTCAAATTGTCCACTTGATTCTATTTACAAGGGTGTGACGCGCCTAGCAATCGTGTGCTCGAAGCTTCCGCACTTACTTACAGTTGCTTAATTTTTTCTAGAATACATTTTTTTTTTGAGCTGCCGTCGCGTTACTGCAGAGCCAGGTCCTAGCACAAACGCCACTATGAGCTGCGAGTGGTATGTTCACAATAACATACGTAGTGTGCATACGGAAGCGTAGCTATAAGAGCTAGTACTCCATGTGTTAAAGTATGTTATTTCATAGCAGGAAACTGTGTGATGTGACGCTTTTTTTGTGGTCCGCTGAGTAGAGTTCGTTGGCCAATCGGGGCGTATGGGCTAAAAGAGAGCAGTCTATCTTCATATCGGTAGTCGCCAAATATCTTATTTTTCTTTTATTTTGTTAGAATACTTGCGCTGTCTGTACGTGTACTGGCGAGCTGCGTAGGGCGGAATATCTGCGCTTGTACATCTTGGAGCCAATAAACTAAACGCAATAACGGCGGCCCTCCTTGAAAGGGTTAACTGTTTACCGTGTGATTGCGTCTGAGGAATAAAGGCAACATCATCATCTGATCTGATCTAATGTCCGATGACATAACATTGCGCAGTAACGCGTTTAGACAGAGACTTTGACAAAAGATTTTCTCGTTTTATAACTTACAAAATAATCCAATCAAAAACTGGAGAACTGGTAGGACTTATTGCAGTAACCCTAAAGCAACTAAATGCATAATTAATTCTGTTCGGTTTCTTCATACCACATTACATAACGTGAGACATCTGTCAATTCCATAGAGATCTTTTTGTTTGTGATATCTATGGTCAACTACTGAGTTGACAGTTAATGCTTATGCAAATGTATTCCCCTTCCTCATCGCATCCCAGTAAATAGCCACGGGCTAGTCGCAAATGGGACGCCATAGCTGGCACATGTGGGTACCTCGTGTTTAGATCCTAACTTGTATACCGATGTCACCTTTGCAATTTTCTACGGATTCGATTCACCCGAGTCCATTCATATTCTTAACGCATTGTGCTAATTTATTAGAAATGCGATATCTTAACTTTATATTATAATTTAAATTAATTAATAAAATGATGAAATGCTGGCACATTTCATTATATAATTAATTAATTTAAACAGAGTTTTCTTCCTACTCCCTTACCATTTACGCAGCTCAGAGATTCGCGATTGCAAGACACTAGCACTATTTAAGAAGAGATTAAGAGATGTGAATATTATTTTAATCAAACTTAACTTAAAATTAAATTAATTAATTTAAGTCTATAACTATTATACTCTATCGGACGCCAGGTGTTCATTAAAAGATGGCTATGTCCTGCAGTGGACCGATAAAGGCTGATAATGATGGTGTTTACTTGAGTGTGTTTTTATTTTAATTTTATATTTATATATATGCAATGTAATTGGCAATTATTTTGTCTGTACATGTACAATATGTATGTATGTGTTTATTATGAGTATATAATGTAAGTAACAATAACAAATTCTTGCTTATGTCATGCATATTTTCCTGTAGCAGGACTCCTGGAAGAAATTCCTCCACGGGATGACTTACACCACTACAAGAATTATTAAATAAATAAATAAATAATTATACATTGTCATATAAGTTCTAGTGAAATCTGACAGTTGCGATGAGTATGCTCATTTAAAACTGAGTTGTCCGTCACTCGATACACGACAGCAACTGGTCGGGAACTCGAGCTCTCACTGAGCGTGATGAACTCAACAGAAGTGAGACACAGAACTCAGTAGCGCCACTGTAGGCACAATAAATGGCTCACACTCGTAGCGCGGCCGACCGGCGGACACGGGGGTGGAGCGCTACAAGTTAGCGCCCGGTGCAACACAATAGCCTCAGCTTATATGTAAGGGAATCATTCAGCGCTCGCTTTTGATGCGAGATGAATTGGAACATCGATCTCGACGCATCGAGCTCGATGGAACGTAATCCTGATGTGTCTTAATAGAGTAGGTTATGTGTCGAATTGTAGTTTCGGGGCGCCTCACCAGAGGCGGCACTGATGGAACCCGCGGTGGTGTCAGTGGGTATTCGGCACTATAAGTGCCGCGAACACCGCACACCACTAGGCCTCATTCAGGGCCAGTGAAGGCATGTCAATGCGTTCCCCGCGTCAAGAAGAAAATGCCAAGGATAACATTCACAGCACTATACACGGTACGGTTATTGTCATATTATTATTTAATAAAAAACAGATTGTGGGGGACTACTATTGACTCCCACCGCCGCTACTCATGTGTAGGACTACTACTCGCTCCCACCGCAGCTACTCATGTGTAGGACTACTACTCACTCCCACCGCTGCCACTCATGTGTAGGACTACTGTGTGTAGCAAAATCGGTGCAGTATTTACAGTGTCCGTAACGGACAAACACTTTCAGTGTAAAGATATTCGTGTGAATTCGATTCAGAAAAAACTAATTGTACCGTACACGACATGTGAGACAGCTGCCAGTTCTAGGGTGGAACTGGCAGCTGTCTCACATGTCACCGTTACTTACAAGAGTTATTTGCCGAACTTGGCGCGCTTACTGGCGAATGGAATAAGACATGGCCAGTGTTGAGGATAATGATAAGATCGTTGCCAAGGTTAAGGAAATTAAACAAAAGCTTTTATGTTATATGTTTAAGTGAACAATTGAAACTTCTTTAAACACGCTTGACGTGCGGAGAAAGTTGATGAGTGCGCGACGAGAACGTTACAAAATCGGAGAGATGAGTTAGCAAAGGCAGAAAGAGAGTTACGTCGCTTCGTACATTGCTGTTCCCTCATTACTAGTGCAGAAAAGAAATTTAAGTTACTATTGAGATTTATGTCAGTCGTGTATGCTAAAGCACACTCGTATTTTTGTGTTTTATATTATATTTTATTTAATTATTTAATGATGATCTATACTAATATCATTATGAGGAAACATTTTATTATTTATTTGCACTAAATATGCTCCGAAACTACTAGGCCGATTCGAAAAATTCGATTACTGGCTGTATAGCATTTTCTAAATGTTTTGATCAATTTGAAAACTTCGACAATGTGACCAAAGGTGTGCCAACAATATCAAAGTAAATCCTTTTATACTTAGTACGGCCATAAATACTGTTAACATTAGGAATTATGCGTTATTAAAATGGAGTGGGGTTAATTTTTTTTCTTTGTTACAACATTTTTGGCAAGACTAGGTAAGTAGCTGCAGAATTAACGTCAACTAGCTGTCCCGATGAACGTTGTTCTGTCATATATTTAATTTTAGTCATTGCAATTATGTAGTCATTAATATTTATAATTTTTGCATTTTACAGCCATCATTTTATTGTCATACTTTGTGAAATATTCGTGCGAAGCCGGGACGGGCTGCTAGTGCTTTTATATATGAATATTTTCAGTGTCAGTACACCTCATAGTCCAGGCTGCAGCAGGCAACACAGCAGGGTGCGGCAGTACACACTCTAGTACACTCGTGAACACACTTAGTGAAGACGGATGAATATACTTAAATAAAAAGCGTTTTATCAAATATTTCTTTGTTTCGTGGACGCATACGATCTTTTTTATTTATATTTATTAAAATACTTCGTGAAAACCCGTGTTAAGGTGAGCAGCAATTTAGACAATAGTATAAACTTGCCCTGGCAACCTGAGTGCCTCCCCACCCCCGCACAGCACCCGGCCACAATTTCGTGGGTCTGCGCATAAATTTTCATGAGACGACGCCTGCTTGTCAAATGTATATTAGAATTTGTGGCTGTTCCGCCCAGGAACTTGCTACAGATCAGAGCAGGTATAACTTGAATGTAGCTTCTATACGACATTCGCAATGCCGAGGTGAACGGATGTTGTCTTTCAGAACCAGTTCTCGTCTTAAAATTAGCCCAGATAGTTCCGTCAAATCTCTCGTAGTATGCATGGGCAAACTATCAGTGTGAGTCTCTAAACGTTTACCATCGCCTGGGCGCGTCGAAACGAAATTTATTGCATTTTGTTACATATTAGTACATTTGAAAGCCGCAGCTGATATGTTCGGAATGGTTCCTGAGGCCTCAAAGTGTGTACATCTGGTGAAGATTATGTGACTATTATATGAACAAAATCTCGATAGCTAAGTTAGTCAAGCTACAGTTGGGATCTCTCCGATACCCCCCTCTCCCCGGACCTTTCTCCAACAGCTTACCATAGCAAGGTATCAATGAACTGCACAATATGAAGTGGCGAAAGTAAATAGAT
>JAFELO010002206.1:26636-46980 GCA_017140195.1 Eumaeus atala
TTGGTATATTCAATTTTCACTACTTTGACAAGACAATGCAACCATTTAAAAAGAACCCAATTTTCTAGAATGCACGCATTTTTATACCTTTCTTGAACTCGTCAGTAGCACTTTTTTCATTAACCAGCCAGTCTTAGCTAGACTTAGTTAATCTAAGTTAAAAAGACTGTCTCAGTTAATCTAGAATTAAAGAATAATACCACAGAGTAACACTCCGCTTGGGTATACCTGATCTTATTCTATTACGTTCTAAGATCGGATCTAATCGGACACTTATCATTTAACCAATTTTATTTTATACTGTAGTCATAACATTTGTAACATTTAATTACTTTAAAATTACATTATGCCCAGCTAGCGACTATTGCTGCAAATTCAAACAACATAATTCAAAATTTCTCTTGTTATCCCGTTGACAACTGAAATGCAACTCATATGTGCTAAAACACTAGAGTCAGACCTGTGACATGATATTAATAATCGTCATGTGTATGAACGTAAAATGTCGTCGGATCGCAACAAGTCGCAGCGACAGGTGTCGTTCATCCGGGCGGACCTGGCGCGTGTTTGTTCAGGACGGCTGATGGAGCGGTTCCATATTCAGTATGCGGTGTGCACACGCGCAGCCTCCACGAACAACATCATCAGTCACCAATCAACGGGGTACATCTCGCACCCGCAAGGTGACGGCTGTGATGCCGGGTTTCGTGCCTTTGAGAGATTCATTGACGCATTCGAGGGGAGGACGGAAGGACGTAACACGTATACATTACGCGGATGTCTCTGGACGTCGATGGTCATCAAAGTTTCGTCGTCGGACTCGTTAGGTTCCTCAAGGCGCTGCAACACGACTCGTATGACGTTAGAACAGTTTAATCCATGCTAATTTTATAAAGCGCTAATCTCAGAAGCGTGAAGAAGTTTTACCGAGAATGTCTGTAAGCTATAGCGCATTAGACGCTGTGCGCCGCTGTTGGTATCCGATGAAGCAGTTTTCTGGTAACATTGAGATGCACCCGGCCGGTGAGTGTCGATGTAAACGACTTATTTGTCATCCGAACTTACATTTACAATGAACTCCCCAGAGGCGGAAAATATCCTACAATTTGTGAAGAATACGTCCATAACATGCTTAGAAAGTACGCGTCAATATTTACTCTACTTAGTGGTGAGTAAAGTTTAAAATGAGACGAATAATTTGCAAATTACCCGATTGACGCAGAACTGCGATGTTCGGCAGCGGCGCGCATGTGTCTGCAGGGGGAGGATGTGAATATTTTTGTATCGCGAAATACATTCTTAGAGCAATCTGGAAACTTTTTTTCTATTGCACAACGCAATCGCTTGAGCTTGCCTCGTTCGATCACTTGTTGGACGCGAACTTACGGTCAATGTAGTACAAGGATATTCAAGATTCAGTTCAGTAAAGAAGTTTCTATTTTTATGTAGGATATGAGAGTAAGTTTGTATGTATCTATTGGTAGAAGTTTTACATACATGTGCTCAGTAGTGGCACTCCATTCATTGGCACAGATGTATCGATTCATAACGCAACGAACAGCACATCGGAGTGACCTGAACATGTGTCAGTCTGTTATGAGTGACGTCTAAATAGGTACTACCCCACTAAGTAAATAAATATAAATATATGTGTTATGAGGTGGACTTAGTGTCTATTAAAGTGTTAAATAGGTGCTGCCCCACAAAATGTGAACGGTAATTTAAAACCTTTAACCAGACCATCATCCATCATCATCATCATCAGCCGGTTGACGTCCACTGCTGGACATAGGCCTCCCCCACAGAGCGCCGCATGTAACGGCCTCGAGCCACTTGCCTCCAGCGGCTCCCCGTCACCTCAACCTGGTCGTCAGTACACCGGGTATGAGGCCGTCCCACACCCCGTCTTCGGGTGCGGGGCCGTCACTCGTGAACCTTTCTTCCCAATGTTATATTTGCGAGCAATGTGGCGTGCCCATTGCCACTTCCGCGTAAATACCAGTAATATCATGATTACAGTATAAATATCTGGACTAACTGAAACCTGCGAAACCTAGCCTTAACATTGTCAAGGTTTTGTCGCGAACCGAGCGCTACAATAAGTAACTAAATTCACTCAAACTGTTCAAATTTCAGTACCAAAAATTCCATTTTCAGACATCTAAAACCAACATTGCTGGAGATGTCTAGAATTACACAATGCAATGATCTCTAATGCGACGTGGCTGTATATTGGTTCTAGAATTACACAATACAATGATCTCTAGTGCGACGTGGCTGTATATTGGCTCTAGAATTACACAATACAATGATCTCTAGTGCGACGTGGCTGTATATTGGCTCTAGAATTACACAATAAAATAATCTCTAGTGCGTTGTTTGCCGACGTGTAATATCATCAAACAAAGTGGTAACGATGTGAACTCAATTATATGAAAGCTGTGGTCGATCGTTTTCTGTGAAAAGTCATGTCATGTCTTAATTTAATTAATAATTGTACAGTGGGCGAGCACGCGATACACCTGTTGTTATATCGATTCGCACTTCCAAGCCTCGGAGTCGTGTGTAGCTACCGGTACCAGTCATGACGGTCTAAATATAACTGTTGATATTGCGGAGCTAGTATCTATAATTGTTATTATTTCCCGCAAAAACTACTGAATGATTTTATTTGAATGTATCACAGATATAAATAACAATCTGGTAATATAAAACACTTTGTAGTCTTAAAAAATGGTTACCTTATGTTTATAGATTTAACGAGGCACAGCTAATAAAGTATTATGTAAAAGTAAGTGTTTTGGTATGCTTTCAGCCCTAAAACACTGGTAATTTTTTTTCAAATGTGGGCACTAAGTCTCGGGGATCAACATGTCTAATATTGATCCCAGACTCTTTTACGCAAATACGAGACGTAACAAGACGTACGAGAGACTTCAGTTCAGCTCCACTGCAGCTGAACTGGGGAACGACCCTCGTCAGAACAGTGACGGTTATGCAATCGTGTTACGTGCGGTTTGCGAGTTTCCGGCTGTCCGCTGCAGGAGGTAGAGGCAAGGAGAGCCACACAACTGTGTAAACAGGTAGCGGGTGCCCCACAGCACCGGTAGTGACGATGTCCTAATTAATTTTCCGACACAAAATTCCGACTGGTCCTTTATCCCCCCACACATTAAGAACGTGATTTAAAAAACGTTAAACTATTAATACGTCTTCTGATTTTTTTAGTTGATGACCAAAAAAAAAGTATCACATCATGAAAATAAGATGTAGTCTGCTATGCAAGAGCAGGTTACTCTCGTGTGATGGCCTCCTGTGCAGTACAGCACCGCCGCGCACAATGCGACTGCGACCAATCACTGGGCCGTACTGTGTCCAGCACGACAACAGTTGTAGCGTTAGCTCCCTACAGGGCTGGATTGAGCACGTGGTCAAAGTAACAATTAAATTGAGCCACACTCATAACTTATTGAGGCAGAACCCAGGCACTAAAGGGCCTAAAGGGCCAATACAAAGTATGTGACGTTTATAGTCGAGCATCATTGGTGAGATGACAGCAAAATAAGGAGCAAGCAGAACAGAACCGCCCCCTAAATAGAATTAGCTAGGAGCTCCGCGCTGCTTCACCCGCTCTGGCTCCCTAGCAGTTATTACTTGGCGGAAGTGAACGTAAAAACGTCTATGTGCCTATTGTTTCAGCTTAAGTTAATTGAAGGTTCTTGTTTTTGACGTAAAAATGTTTCGATATTATAAGGGGCTAACGAGCAGTCCGCAAGTTTGGGATAAAAATACTCTGTAAGCGATATGGAGATGATTCCAACAATTGTTTGAGACTTTCACGTCTGTTACACATTTTGTAGTTATCTAACGTGTTTTAACGCGACATTTAAAATGCTTATTACAAGGTACTGGCAAAGTTTTTGTAAATACCTTGCTTGACATTTCGACCGGGTTACACCAGCCGTGGTCACGAGCCGAGGCTGGTCGAAACGTCGAGCAAGTTATAATCTATTATCGCGCTGGGTTTTATGTACTGTATCGTAATTAAACTATTCGAATTGGGCCGACTGTACGACGGGGGAGGTACCTCTCGGGCACATGACACCGCAGCGGTCACAGCCGTGCAGTCGCATTTTGTGTCGTTTGTGAATTCCTGGTGATCAATCCGTGGGGGCGGCGGATGAAGGACCACATGTCTGCAAAAGAATTATGTAGATATCTGTAGCTACCCGCCTCGAACTCTCGCTTTCTTCTGTAAACTATAAAAACAAACCTTAAAATAAGGCGCAATGACTGTACTTTCAACTTTTCATTCGCAAATAGTTCACTTTCGTTTCATAGAGGGCATCGCATCTATATATCCTCCTGTTGTGCCGACATTTATGGGGCATAGATAGTCAATACGTTGCTAATATTGATTTGCCCCGTTTTCAATAAATAAGTCGTTTTATACGTTGTTACTGTTGAGGGGTACAAATACAGATACAAAATACATTTATTTAAATGTTGTATGTGTTTTGCAATGTACATTAACTGTATAAATAGTTAATGTACATTGCAAAACACATAATAAACTTAAAATATCAACGGCGCTCCTTATTCCACATTCAAATTTCTTCCAGCAGTCCTGCTACGGGGAACTTGTATGACTCATGAAACATTATATAATGTAACAAAACAGACTCGGTAACAAGTCAATTTGGCTGATCTCATATTTCTTTCTATTGTTTATTTTTCATCCGCCGTCGCCGAATGTAGCCGTCGAGAGCGACTGCATAGTGGAGTCGGAGGACGACGACGTGGTCTTCTCACACCCCCCTGGGAGGGGGGTCGAGGTAGCCGTTTCGGGATTTTGGTCCCCTGACGGCGGCTGCGGGGTCGAACCCCATGAAGATGGGGCGGTCGTTTTGTCCGGCACTAGTGCCGGGTTTATGGTGTCATCTCATTGGTTTTTATGTATTGAAGGGGGGGGGGTTATCTCATGGCGTTCCCCGACCGGTGCCGCCACGGGCGGTCGGCCCCTACCGGGTGAGATCGCCGGTTACCCCGGCGAAGGCCCAGCGGAAGGCCGCCAGCGACCAGAGGCGAAATGCCACCGGAACGGGGCGCGACAGAGTACCCCTTTGGACTACCCATTCTCATACCGCACTACTCCAGGGAACCCCACTACGGGGACTTGGATCGAAACGGGAGAATAGGGGGAAGGACAGACTTATGAAGGCAGCTGCTGCGATGTGAGTGCGAGATCGAGATCGCACACACGTCGCACAGCGCCGCCCGGTCGATGTACGGTGATAGGTGGTGTGTTCCACAGCGTACGACACAACACATAAAGCTGATGTGAGGAAGCAATAAAGTAATGGAAGCGTGGTGGCGTGAAAAGCGTGAAGTGAGATGAAATGAAATGGAATGAAGTGAAGTGAGACGAGAAGGCCCGTCCGCGCCCTCAGCCAGGGGGCCGAATAGTGAGCGGCGCTCCCTCTGACCGGTTCGCGTAGGCGGGATCTAGATGGATGTGCTAAGTGTGAGCCGAAGCGAGATGTGAAGGCGAAAAGATGTGGATAGATGAGGATGATGCGAAGATGGAGCAAAACTAAGGTGACATACTAGTGAGATGATGGTAGCATATGAGAGAGTATGGAAGCTTTAACGCGTTGCGTCCCTGGGCAATGCCAAGCGGTCCGGCAGCCTCCGGTGGTACGGGGCTATCTGCCTCAGCGGATCCCTGTGTGAGGCATCAGCTTTGGAGAAGAGCTGGCTGGAGAGCCTGGCCACGAATGTGTCGAGGTCCTCCACTCTGGTGTCGCGAGCGATGGTCGCGTTTCTAACGTAGCACGGCGCGTCCACTGTGCGGCGCAGCGGTTTGGCCTGCACCGCTCGCTGCTGCCTCCTATTATAGGCCTCCTATTGTAGGAGTCGGAGGAGGAAACTACTCATGTAAGATATTCTAACAAACGGTCCAGGGAGCCAAAGGTACGTGCAAACTCACCTACATTATCGCCACCGAAAAAGTTGTCCGAGAGGAAGAAAGACAGGGAAACTCTCCGTCCCACTCTCACTTTCGCCGAAGTGACAGCGGGTTCGACCTCAAGCGCAGACTATCAGTGTGCTAGTCGAATACCGCAAACGCCGAAGAGAATAACGCCGTGCCACCACCCGCCAACGCGGAAAAAACGGGTGAGCCACGTTACCCGCCGCTTGTCGTCGAGGTGTTGCCCAACTGGGTTCAACACTTCGGCAAGCTGCGTGAGCTACTAGGACACAGCCCGAACGCTAAGCCCCCCGGCAAGGGGGTGCGTTTCTCGCCGAAGAGCGAGGCTGAGTACCGCATTGTGCAGAGATACCTCTGCGACCTCGAAAGTACCGAGGCACTCAGCTTGTTCTCGTACTCCCTACCGAAGGAGCGGAGTATAAAAATCGCTATTCGGGGACTTTTAGAAAACACGGACCCGAAAGACATCATGTCGGAGCTCCAACGCCTGGGGTTCGAACCCGAGTACGCCCGCCAAATTATGGCGAGGCAGGGTAGACCCGGGTGCATATTTTTCGCACTCATTGAGAGGACAGAGAAAGCTTTACCGGGGATCTACGAGGGGATCTACGATCCAGATCGACGTGTGGAGGGGTAAGAGGGGCCCCGCCAAGTGTCACAGGTGCCAGCAATTTCGACACTCGTCTAAACAGTGCCACCGCAGAATCGCCTGCATTCGCTGCAGCGAAGATCACTTCACGCGCGACTGCAAGCGCCCGAAAACCGACCTCCCAATCTGTGCTAATTGTGCCGGTGCTCACCCGGCCAACAGCACAGCCCGCCCTGTTTTCAAAAGGGAGGCACGCAACAAGCGTGCCAGCCCTGTGGCCATCACCACGGCGAGAGCTCAACGGCCGATAGCCCCACACGTGGAGCTGCCGCCACCGATAGCCGCGTCGTTAATGGCGGAAGCCAACTACCCCATCTCCAGGCTCCAGCTCAGACAAAAAAGAAGAACGAGACTACTGTCACTCAAGGTGTGACCCCAGATGTAGAAATGGAGGTAGACCCCGCTCTCACCATTTCTGCACCCGCTCTCCCCACAACCACCACGAAAGCAGCTTAGCCAGCTGCAACCATACCGGCTTCCAAGCCCAGGCAGCCAACCAAACCGCGCGAAATGCAGACAACGCAGACGACGTCCATGACCACCTTCATCGGCCAACTACAAAAGTGGCTCCAGCCTTCTCACCATCACCATAACCAGCATACCTAAGCTGGTCGAATTCATCACCGGCACCTACCAGAAGTGGCAGGAAACCAGGTGAGAATAATCTTCTGGAACGCGAGGGGCGTCTTGAGTAGAGGGGTGCTGTTATTTCAACTCCTGTGCTCACAGGAGGCTGACATCGCCCTGATCAACGAGACCCACTTAAGACCCAGACACATATTTTACATCGCCGGATACACCTCGCATAGATACGACGACCCCAACGACCGATCGATCAAAGGAGTGATGGTGTTGGTTAGGAGAAACGTCCTACACCAGTACATCCTACAATCGTTCCAAGCGATAGGCGTGGGAATTATGGCAGGGAATAAACCAACCAGACTTTTCGCAACCTACAAGTCTCCGGGTGACGCACTGGACATCGCCGACACCCACCGGCTCTTTTGAAAAGAGCCGACTGTGCTTGCCAGCGACCTAGATGTGTTAGAGGAACACCTCGGTTCTGACCACATGCCAGTGCTGTTGGTATTGTACACCAAGGCATACTAACTGCCAACTCTCCCCCCCTAGGCAAAGGGTAAAATGGGAACGGTTTGCCTCCTGCCTAAACACATCAACCCCGAACCTCCCCGTTAACACCGCGGAAGACGTAGAGAAACTAGCCGAAGAGATGCAGACTTCAATCTGCACTGCCTTAGAGAAGGCCACAGGAACTCTTCCTAGTTCAGACACTAGTGGCAAGGACAAATTGCCAAAAAGCCTCCAACTCCTTCTTGAAGAGTAGAGAGCTACCCATAGAGTATGGTAGTCTACTCGCTGCCCCTCGATCAAAACTCACCTGAACCGCCTCACTGAGAAGGTCAAAACCGAACTTCGGCCTTAAGTTCGGACAAATGGTCGAGAAGAATTGAGGCGGCTGGCGAAGATTGGCCGGCTCTATGGACCTTAACACGCACACTTTCCAAGAGGAAAGCGCCAAGTAGGCCATTACTACACGGAGACGGCACTACAAAGTACAGAGCCCCAGACAGAGCGGAGATATTCGCGAACCATCTGGAGGCACATCTCACCCCCTTCCCATCTGTCAGTTCCGAGCACACCGACCGGGTCGAAGCTTCGGTCAAGACTTCCCTGGAAGGCCCAGGCTTCATTTTTCTTTTCACCCAGCATGGTACGCAATACCATCAAGGGGTGGAAACCCAAAAAGGCCCCCGGGCATGACGGTATTCCCAATATGGCCTTGCGACACCTTTCCTACAAGACGATCGCCGCAGCAACGGGACTGTTAAATAGCATCATCCGCACTGGTAATTTTCCCACTAGCTGCAAGCTGGGCCACATTGTTATGTTGCCCAAACAGCAAGCTTCATTCTATACTTCTAGAGTTTATACAATAGGCTGTAAATTTAACCGTAACCGACCTGATGTCAGAATGTAGTACACAATGGCACACTTATACAGATAACGTATATATATAATAATAAGAAACTAAATTGGTTTTAGAGAATATTTGTCTATTTTATTTTTGTGTAATCAAAACTGCTGAATGACATGCTATATCGTGTCACAGGTTTCACTTAAAATTACATTATACTTATTCACATGCGCCGCATCCTACACGTGCACGCGTTTGTTCGAGTCCTGCAGATAAGTTAAGTCTTTGTCATTAGTATCGCTGTAATGCCTCGCTATTGTAGCGTCTTAACTTACCATTGTATTTGTATTCCGTCGTCGCAGCCCCACAACGCTTCCCTGCAGCACAAAACGACCCTTTGGTAGTTCGTTTTGCAGCGTGTTCTGCAGTTTTGTAGCGAGTTATGTAGTTTTGCAGCGTGTTCTGTAGTTTTGTAGGGAGTTCTGTAGTTTTGCAGCGTGTTCTGTAGTTTTGTAGCGTGTTCTGTAATTCTGTAGTTTCTAAAACATAATTTATGTCCATTATTTGCCAGAAAAAAAATTCGCTTCAAAAAGCGCATGCAATGTTTTTTGAAAATCATGTTTGTGGTAAAATAATTAATTCCAAACGTCCGACTCGCACGTCAGCCACTTCCCTGCTCACGGAAGGTTCTCATTTCTATATCGTGCTCGTTGAAAAAAAAAATATTGGTTTCGAATATTAAAATAGGTAAGCTTTATTGAGGATTCAAACAGGGAATTACTGTTAAATAAAATGTATTATTCTGTCTGATTAGTTTAAAATAATTGAACATATCTAATATCTGACGTTTCGGTTAACTTACGCATGGACTCGATGTGAGTTTTATGTCGAACTCGTTGGATTTACGGTGAAATAAAATTGAAAAGTGGGGGATTATTAAGAGAAAAGTGTCGTTAAATTCTGCTTAATTTTGTTTCAGGAAATTTCTTTTTCAATGGGTGTCTCGAGGATGAAACGAATACCCACAAAAACCATCGGCGCCCCATATACTGAGGTGTCCCAGTTCTGACAGCGATAAGCTTATTTGTAGATTGGCACAGACTATATAATAAAATAGTCACGCAGTATTTTTGTTGGCGCAATAAATCGTGTTCATGGTGTATACCTCTGGCAACACTCGCACCTCCAGCAGGTCCGTGAGCGACTGAACAACCTCACGACGGCGCTTCTCGTGTGATAATTGTAAGCCGCTGAGAGATCCATTGCAATTCTATACTGTCTGATCTCGCAGGAGCGATGCAGTTAACAAATCGACAACTCGTACGAATTCTTTTGGCTCTTCTCTGAAATGCAATCTCGCTTTCCGCTTACCCTGCATTCGCCCAGGAGCCCAACATACATAGCGAGCCACACGCGTCTGCGATTGTGATGTCATCGGCGCAAGGTGCCAAATCATCTAGCGCGGGTTGTAAGCTGTTCATTGTGTTTGTAGGTTTGCGCATGCGCGGCCGGGGGGGAAGGAGGATCCCAACAAAATAAGGAACCACTGTGTCACTGGTAGGGCTTGCAACCTTTAAAAATTATTACGATTCCACCGAGTATGCCTCGGTGGAATCGTAGTATTCGATCTATCCGCGAGTCGTACACACCCAAGGATCGATGTCTTTACGTAGATGCATTTACGTGAAACCAAAAAATAATAATGTGGACTAGTCGTATGTGATACATATCTGTGTTAAACGAATTGCGATTGATCATCTTTCCTAACTCAATCTTATTACTCATCTTAGGGAATCTGGAGGCACGCGCACAGGTGGCATATAAGCACCCCGCGCATCAGCTCTTGTGTTCAGTGTCGTAGCTGCTTACTGCCACACTGCGGGCATTTTAGTACATTCGTTTTACTGATATCCTCACTTGGTGACTCGCAAGGCTCCAATGGCCTGCCTGTGCCGATGTTTTCGAAGAATTGGCAGCCCTATACTTACTACTGCCCCCTCGCTGCCCTTTTCGCCCCCTATCACCTCCCTGGCGCCCCTTTGCCCCTTCGAGTGCACGTACTACTGCGATCGATCTAATATAGCACGTGTGCTATGAATGTAAATGATTGAGTGAACTTTTGTAATGCATTGGTTGATCTGTTACACATTATATTCGTATTTTCCTGAAACGAACATTCAGAGCACACGGTGGCAAGTGACTATCTACAAGCACTCGCACGCATATGGCTCCAATGTATAAACTAGTTAGTCTTCTTATCGGACGATACCCTAGTAGCGGTCCTTAGTCAAGGACGCCTCCTCAGTATACCCGTGTACAAAAACACGCTTGTAAGTTCATAAACGTTAAATTACTGCTGTGCAGTTACTTAACGTTTATGTTTCTGAAATAATCATTGTTGTTGTGTTTTCCCGGATGGCAGTCTGTTCCATGTCTCAAATTGTATTCTCAAAGTCCGTTTAGTAGTTTTTCCCGGATGGCAGTCTGTTCCATGTCTCAAATTGTATTCTCAAAGTCCGTTTAGTAGTTTTTCCCGGATGGCAGTCTGTTCCATGTCTCAAATTGTATTCTCAAAGTCCGTTTAGTAGTTTTTGCGTGAGAGAATGGACATAAACTTGTGCACGATCTTTGACATTCATACTACAACAACAACACATCTTTCTCTTGTAGCTCATTTACCAAGATGCTCATTTGCTCCAAGCATGGCCCACTCGGTTGGTCTTTGTTTAAACACTTTAACTTCGTCGCCACAGAATATTTCATTTTCCTTTTACTTTACTACTCGTACACTCGTGTGCTAGCACAGAGGCCATTATTATGCAGGTATAACGTGTAGAACTTCCTTTTCTTCCAATAAGTCGCCGGAAACTCGCACACATCATACCCAACTACATAGCATCTGTCGCTTTGCGGCTATATGTCAGCAAGAAGTACCTCCCCGATCGACCCGGCCTCTTCCCGGTGCAACGCTGCATCCCAAGTACCCTGTGGGTATACCAACGGTGTATGGTAATGGTTTTCAGACAACAGTACAATGCGGTGCAATAAATAAAATATGATATAGAGCGAGGCGGGCGGCGCGCAGTGCGCATTGCTGGCGCCGCACCAACGGGCCGTGCGCACGTGCGGCTGCTGGCTGCAGATTGAGTGTTGCGAAAAAATATTCATTCTTGTAATAAATCGAAGATGAAAACTAAACCAAAACAGCTCTGTACTTTATTTTGGCAAAAAATTTAAAACGATGATAATGAAAATGAAAACTTTCAGCTATTACTCAATTCATCGAATAATTTCTACACGACTCACAGTCTACGGCAACAAGTACATTCCGTGTTTGTACTATATCCAACAAAGCACGCACGCACGCACGCACACGCGCACGTGTTATCCGCACATCCATCGCGCCACAATACGTTTGGACAATTATACTGATGCGTGTATCGTTCTGTGCTGCTATACATAATCATGTAACTACTGCGATCTACGACTGGGGTTTTTCGACTCGCACTTAATCCGAATTATACAATATATTGAGACTAGAACGTGCAGCAGACATCGGCATGCAAAATACGAGTGTTAGTTATGCGTAAAGAAACTGTCCATGAGACGAACTGAAGAATTTTTTCGCACAGACGTCTCTTTCTGGCCCCTACAGTAATATACGAAACGTTACTTTGCCTCATTCTAACTTCACTACATTAAATCTCTAAGGTAAGGAAGTATCTCAAAGATTTCAGTTACAAAATGTGTACGTGCGCGTATCTGGTGCAGTATTATTGTCCCCTGGTAGCTTCAATGGATTGTACACTTCAGCGTTCGACATAAACTTCAGCTTCCCTGAGTTCCAGCACTAGACAACGGAAATATATTTTTATAAATTAAAAAAAATGTATATATCGAAGGCTTTACTATGGAAATATACCTAATTTTGTAATAAATGAACTGTAAATTTAGGATTGTGTTGTTTTTCCTGTGATAAAACGAAAAATTGCCACTTTACTACATTTCTTGCCAAATTCATGGCTCTAGGTCAAAGCGAATGCCCTATAACTTTCATTTACCGTTTGATCGTCAAAATAAACGCCACTATCTTTAGACTGCGTTGATCTTTTCAAGTGTGTCGAAGGATTGCAGAGCTTAGCATCTGACATGAATTTCAACATGATCCTTCAGTGCTTTCCCGAGAAAAAACCTAATGGCATACAAGTAGACGGACAGAAGTGGTCCTTTTTCACTTCGAGGTTTGCAACTCTAAAAATAACTTTTCAAGCTTCGTTATGTGAGGTAAAGAAAAAAGAGCATTCTCGGTTTTTTGTTCCATTGCCAGTTTGAGATTTCTGTAGATTATGAAATTCTTCTTTTCTTTTCCTTTTAAATTACGCAAGTTCCAGCGAATCAATCTCGCTTTTATGTATTCATAACTTGTCTAAATTTGCAGTGTAATAACGTAGTACATAAAAATGTAATGTAATTTTACATTCTTCATAACCTTTCATGTGTTAATCCACATTCATTTTCCTATTTTCTTATTTGACTGCGCTCAAAATTACAGACTAAAACGTTATTATCCTACTAATATTATAAATGTGTATGTATGTGTATATATGTATATATTAATATACTAAATATACTAAATAAAAATGTGTGGCTACAGGCTTTTTTTATAATAAATGGGGGCAAACGAGCACGTGGGTAGTGACTACCGCCGCCCATAGACATCTGAAGACTAGGCGTCTTACAGGCGCATTTCAGGACTTTAAGGAATAGGTACGCTCTTTTCTTGAAGACCTCTAAGTCGTATCGGATCGGAGATACCGGGGGGCGCAGCTGGTTCCACAGTACAGTTGTACGTGTGAAAAAGAGGCGTTCAAATCGAACTGTTGTGGATTTACGGATATCAATGTGTAGAACTTAGAGTTTTGGCGCGATGTCCGTAGATGGAATTCTGCTGCTGGTATTAAGCCGAACAATTCCTCGGAACACCCCCTGTACTCTTCGCAGGATCAAAGAATCGGGCTGTCCTACGTTGTATACGGTCAAATGAAACGAGTTGGCATTGCGTGGCAGCTGCCCACAGGTGGGAGCGGTACTCCACATGCGCTCGGACTTACGCTTTGTAAAGTTGCAGCCGATGGCCTGAATTAAATTACCGCTTCGTCCCATTGACCACGCCCAGCTTCTTTGAGGCTAATTTAGCAGTTCCGCGGAACTGATCGTTATTCGTTATGTAGACACCAAGTACTCCGACACTAGCTGAGGTCGATAGGTAGGTATTTTGAAAACAAGGAGATACGACGTAGGGGTGGCTTTTTAGCAGCGGGCTACTCCCAGACCCCACGAACGCTATATAATAGCCTTCATTTATAATGCAGTATCATGTGAGCCAGAGGTATCCTCTTTGTCTTACCGGGCCGATTCATTTCAAGAGGTAGTGCCAGGATTACAATGCAGTCAAGACTCTTGCTGCTGTCATGAATCTGATGGTGACACTGCGGGAGCGACACACGTATGATATTACAATCAGCACCGTGGCGTGAATACCCGCCACCCGTCCCAATACCGCGCTCCGCTGGCTGCTGATCGCGAGCGACCGGTGGACGCGATTGAGCCGGTGGATGGAAATATGCCCACGCCGTCAGTCCAATATTCACTTCAATCATTTTATCACTTCGGTTGTTTAATGGCAGGCATGTCCAGAGGTCATGACGTTCGAGTTACGAGTGACAAACCAAAAAGTGTTACTGTGATTTTTCTAACAACAGTCCGAATTCCAGAGTGAGGTGTCAGTAAGTTCGTATTAACAGCTTCCAGCGTCTGATTAGGGGGGAGCAGAGAGGAGAATAAGATGTCTACATAACTGCGAATGTCTCTATGCGCCGGAAGGGAGCTAAGTCTCGTTTGTTCATTTAAACCATTTCTTTATATATCAAGTGAAGTCGCTAGGCCACAGTTTTGAGTAACTTACTTCATATCCTACTTGTTTTCCACCGTTTTCTATTCTATAAAAGAATATAGATAAAGAAAAAATCTCAAATAACACTTTTGTTGGATGTGGGACAGAAAAGAAAAATGTCTTGTTCGGCGTTCTTTGTTGACAGGCGCTAGTGTGTTCTCTGCCTTAGTGGAGTTTGTGAATTACCTGTCCCCATTACATGGGTTTACTTTTCAACTTCGTAGTGTTAATCTGTTCGTAGATATGTGATATACATCTGAATGTGATGGCTGAATGTAGCACGAACACGTACTGTTACTGACAACAGTAATCAGGCCCAATATGTCAGCCCCAAAAAATTGTCAGAAACAAAGCCCGCCCAGATCTATTTGCCGCAATATAGTGTAATTAAACTACATACAATAAACAATATATAATTTCAAAGAGACTAAAATATGCATATATTTCAGTTTTTATATTTGTTTTTAACACACTGAAATATATATTTACTAATATTACAAAACAGAACAGTTTGTTTGTTTGCACACGGTAATCTCAGGAACCACCGATCTGATATAATCCATTATTTCAGTCTTAGAGGGGCATTTAATCGAGGAAGGCAATAGTCTTTACATTTTAAAGTTAGAGCTTACGGAACATAAATGTAAAAAACGTCTTAATTTCATTCAGATTTTTTAACCGACATCAAAAAAGGAGGAGGCGAATTGTATTTGATTTTTCTGTATGTATTACTACTGTAATAAAATGAAACCTAGTTCAAAAATAAATTATATTTTTTTTTTCAAAATACGTTGACATTAATTAAATTTATTTTTAACTTCTCCGTGCGGAGTTAACATACAAGACGTTTTCATCTTTATAGTAACATTAACTTAAATACAAACCTCTAGCAAGATAATCAAAAATAAAATAACCAAACAGACATAGACCAGTTACAAGTTTAACACAAAGGTACCTGTTGCTCGTTGTTTGAAAGATTTTTAAAAAGTACATAGACTTATTTTATTTATTTATTCAATTTCATCGTCTTCTGTTCGTCCGCCATTTAGAATTTGCTGAAAAGTTTGCGTGAACGTCAAATGGCTCGTGTGGATTAGGCGGACGGCGGGCCCACAAAAAGCCATTTCTCTTATCTGCTTTAATTAACGTTAAACTAATTAATATTCAACAAACGCGGCCACAATTAGTGGCTCATTTACATGCTATGCATGCAGCAAGCCCCTTGCGTTCTACCATTAATTACTGACCTGTCATGTGATATCCGGTACACACCACGCTCCGTTTATGCGCGGTGTTGTATATGAGCGGTGTGGCTGCCCATTACTACTGATGGTGAGTCCCGCGGCGTTCAATGTGTTAATTTAGTACGATTACCTAGTAGATAGTGCTGAGTAGATATTACCTTGCTGCTCTGCGAAATTTTGGGGCGAACGGGGAGGTAGAACTCGCTCAGACGACACAGCTCCTAAAGTGACGGTTACGGAGGACCATTAGGAAGAGGAGACGGGCGAGCAATGCATTTGCATTGCAACACGAATTTGGATGTCTGTAGTCATCAAAACGCACCTATTGTATGTCGCCCCAGTCTATAAAAAAGGTCAAGCTCGTAACAGGCTGACAACAACTGTTGCGGTTGACGTGACGACAATTCACGTTAGCTAATTGTACCCACAATTTTGCACAAGATATGGACAGAAAATTACTTGTGTAGGGTAAATGTTGCCGCCTACCGTCGGGGTAACCTCTAGAGTAGTCCCTGTTCCGCCGACGGACTCAGATGTTGCTTCAGCGCAGTCCTCACTGCTCGTCGGTTTATTCGGCTGGATTAATTAGAGCTTGTGTCCGACGATTTCAATGCTCTATAGTGAATCGTCCTGGAAGGTGATGGTCTGTTTCTGCGACAAGATAATGACAAGTCTGAAGATGTTAGCCGACATACAAATTGTCTCATTGTCTTTAATACGTGTGATGTCTGCGCGTCGCATGTATAATGTACAGCTCGTTCTCCTGTGGAGGGGGGGAGGGGCAGCTCTTATCTAGATCTATGCTGTTTTTGGGGATGATTTTCATTTCTTTTGACGCGGGGGAACGCATTTATGCGCCTTCACCGGCACTGGGTGGGGTTCAGTGGTGTGTGCCCTCGCGACTCATGACAATGCCGAGTACTCGCAAGAACCACTGCGAGTGCCGTCAGTGCCGTCTTTGATGAGACAAGTTTGAGACAGTGTAATGGGGTAAGGTTCCCATCCTCGCCCCTCGCCCCGTGCGCAAGAGCGCCTCCTCCTGTTGCTCTTTTGTCCCCTCTTCTTATAAAAGGGGTGCTAGGAACATCCCCCTCGGTTCGATTGGCTTCGCCTAGGTTCACCCCTGGCTACTGACACGACAACAGCTTATTAGCATGTGCCAAATTATATGAGCTGTTGTATTGTGTCGCTACTGTCTAAAGCAGTCAGATAAATAATTAGTTATGCTTGTGAAAAGTAACGAGCAAGAGGTTATGTCATTCTACAGCCCTATTGGATCGGCACGAGGGGAGAAGTACCTCGCACCCACACAGCACCATCGCGATGTGATATGCAGTATAACAGTTTCCATTGATAGGAAGGAAGGTTAAAATTGAATATAGATTCAATTTAACAGGGAGTGCTATGTAATGAATAAGAGTAATATTTTTCAGACCCAGACTGACATACCATTATCAAGAGAGAGAGGCCAGTATTTCTTTTTTCCTTTGTAATTATCTTTCATATAGAGGGAGCAGAACAATAATGCGAGGATCGTGACAGGTCATGTGGTAGTCGTTAGCGCTGTAGCGCTAACAGCAGTAATCGAATTAAATTAATAAAGAAATCTCTGTAGGGAACCTAGACTAAATTTGGCTTCGTTTGGAGATTCCATCTTTTTAGCAAACATTTTCTCTACTTCATTATTCACTTAGTAACACTCTCTCTCTCTCCATTTCTCTCTTCATCGACTTGCTGCCGCCCAATGCTTTACAGAGTATAGTATACGCTGCTTTCGAACAAAAAAGTTGTACACTACACACCTAACAAATTGATATTAAATTTTGTGGTTTGGGTGCGTGCTATGTAGAAGCTTCTAGATGACGATAATTTCAGCGATGATTTTTTATGACGATAATTTTCTGTAAACCGGTTTGGAGATCCTCAAATACCGGCATAAAACTACACGCTGATGCTGGACAAGGGTGTGGCTCGGCAGTGTAGACTTCGAATTCAGCAGCAGCACGCATATGAGTTCTACGCTAGGTCGTAGTACAGCTACGCGGCGCTACGGCACTATGATAAGAACTGGCTATCTTGATGGTTTCATGTTTCCACATTAGCGGCAGTCTTTTTGACTATACCCTCATAGTGTGATCAATGAAATGGAGTGAATATCTTAGCTCAGAGAATCAACAAGCTGAAGTGGTAATAGGCAGGTCATTGGGGAAGAAAGTTTCTCGAGTGGCGACCCCGCACCGGAAGATGGAGTCTTGGACAGCCTCCCACGCTTACGATTTGGTTGAGATGACGGGGAGTTTCTGCATTCAAATGGCTCGGGACCGTGACCTCTGGCGCTCTACTGGGGAGGCCTATATAAGGGCCACAGATAGTGGATATTAAATTAAAGAAATGCTATTTGATGATATGGATTAGAAACCTTTATGAGACCAAAGAATGTATATAAGTAGTTACAGATTTGTAAAATGTTGAAAGAGACTTAAGATTTTTGTCACGTTTATAAAGATATGACTGTAGATTTCCGAAATAAGGACTCTATTGCGTCTCTGTGAACAAAAGTTTTACACGTCACTGAACGTTTTTACAATAATTGTTTCCTACTAACTTCAGCTTATAAACTAAATATTTACTTACTTGTAAATAAAATAAACAACATTTAAAGCCCCTATTTTAGGGTATATCTATTTAATTCTGCAGACAAGCTTCTTCAAATAAAATACAATTCCTATTTGACATTTCGCTGACGTGATGTGATATTAGAAATGAACAATTAAATAAAATCTACATGATGATTTCCTTTACATATGTTATACATACTCGTGTAGGCAACGGGACCTGCGCGCATCAAACGTCAGCGGGCTCGCCCAACTCGCGGGTGCTAACCCTGCCCACACATTATGTGTTTATATATGTATTATATGTGTTTATATAATAAAAAACTAGAGTTAATATTAAGTGTGTTGTTATTTATGAAACTATGAAATTATAATGCTCGTTGAGTACCTGCGACACAAGACCTTAAGGTACTTATCACGTGGTGTGATAAGACTAAGAGGATTATTTTTATAGATAGTTAAATAGATAAGAACTTTATTTACAATTAAAAATAGGACAATAAAAATTAAAAAAAAATAATACTCAATTAAGTATTGAGTATTATTATCTTTACTAGTAGATTACTTACATACATCCGCACAGAGGTACTGCAGGCTCGCAGTGTTTCTATATGTGTGGTACATATAAAGACTTCGATGAAAGCATTCACAAACAAAAGATTAGGTACGAAACATTCGCAATGTAGGTCGCGGGGTGCTTCGTCTCCGCACTCAGCACGAGGGCCGAGCCGGCTGAAACGTCACCCGAGTGCCAAGCGGATCAGCGTGCCAACTGCCAGTTGCCAAAGTCACTATTGCTACTGTTATTAGCTGGGCGAGAGGCGCTTGTGTTATTGCCCGTTTTTAACGGAGAGACATTACAACGATCGCGATAGGCTGGACGTAATGAAGCAATTACTAAAATCACTTGGACAGATTTATATAGATGACCGGCTGACTGACAACTTTAGTAAGAGTAAGAGATATCCTGCATTGCAGCGGATTTGGCTCGGCACGACCGGGTAGGTACCTCTCGCTCACGTGATATTGGCGTAGTGTGCCTTCAGTGTCTGGTTTCATGCGGTCTATGAACATCCAGTGGCCCATTGGGGGAGAAGGAAAGGAGGACAACGCATCGGTATAGTAATTATACGGATTGTTCGTCTGCCTCTATACTATAAAAAAAAAGATTAAAGCACCCCCGAGGTCGCTGAGTACAGTTGCGTGCATCTATCTGTACTCATGTTATAAAGAATAAACTTTTCTTTCTTTGTTTGTTTAGCTCCGAAGCTACTGGACTGGTTTAAAAAATTAATTTATCATTAGAGACGTACATTATTCGCGATGAACATAAGTCATGTATCACTTTCTAAAACGTTCTTATCATTATGAAATATCGATGATATACGAAAGTTGTGAAGAAATATCAAAGTAAATCCTTATTTCGCAGTGTAGGTGGACTATACACACGTATAGCTATGATAAGCATGAAAACTGCGATAATTTAGAAAAGTATCAAACAAAATCTTTGCTTTACCTGCACCTGCACCTGCACCTGCACCTGCACCTGCACCTGCAGAGGTCACTGTCTAAGAGCACTAGGACAGACGCAGTTCTGTCGTCTGTTGAATTGTTAATGTTTACGAGGGCAAAACTAAGTTTCATTATTTTTTGTAAATAAATGAAATTGTGAAATATCCGTGCGAAGCCGTGACGTGCTAATGTTGTATGCAATTTGGTCGACATTGCAATGCCCCACAATTCTGGAACCTGTTCGTGCTACTGATGGGCAGGACCATTAGCAACCGGTCGTATAACATCTAAAATACATATTATAAATAATATAATAAAATAAATAATAAGTGATACTTCTTGTAACACAATAACAATAGTTATATATAATATAATACATGTAAGTTGCTAGGGGAGTCCGTTGTGATGTGACTGTGCACCAATAAGGGCTGATAATGATATAT
>JAFELO010002206.1:46989-84881 GCA_017140195.1 Eumaeus atala
TTGTCGTACCAGTAGCAGTGTCGGTAGATACGAACCCGTCACTCTGAATGCTTGTTACAGTACATAACATAGTGACGTGCGTCCCAAAGTGTCACATGTAGAACCCGATGCGCACAGAGCAGGACACGTACTGTGGACAAACAGAATATTATAATGCCGGGGCTGAATTGAGTACACCGACATCTGCAAAGAGAGTACATGTTAGCCTACTGCAAGACAGACAAGAGAGAGTTTTCTTTTCCACCGTATCCGAATAAAAATGAAATTAAAATTAAATTGATGTTATTGAAATAAAATTAAAGAAGAAAGCTTATATTGTTATAAATGAAATTAACTTAAAAGGTAAAAATAAATGCGAATTGTTGTAAATATACAAGCATAAAGATAAATACATTTTGTAACAATGGGCAGGCCTAAATAGAGCCTGTAGGTTTAATTTCTTTTTATTTTTTGTTTAATTTTCTGATAACTTTTTTTTATATTTAAGTACTGTAATGTTTTCGGACAGGACACCGAAAATGGTTAATGAGAATTTTGAAACTGGTTCATGACTAAATTAAGTTTAAGATACCCTGCGTTATAATGAATGTTACAGAATTTCTTACAGACGAGATCATTCAGAGTACTGCAGAGTTTGTTAACTCGGCTAAACACCAGCTACTGCTAGCCGCTGACCAACCTCTCTATTCCTTGTACATCTCTCGTTACAAACTCGATATATCGTCTCTCATGATTCGTTTTTATCCGATATTTTTACGACGCATATGGTGAAGGCCGCCGTGCCTACGGCTCAATCCCATTACGACGAGCGTCGCTACTGATGGCGTGTGTCCAATTATTATGTCATTACTCCATAACTCCATAAGTTCGTTTTTAGTGTAATGGCGTCGGTTGCAAGTCGTGTGGGCCGTCTACATGCTGCCAGCGCACGAGTAAGTACTGCCACAGACGTTGCACACACTTGCATAATGCGAACCTCGAATAACCTGCAGCATTGTTAAATTTTAAATTTTACTTTAAATGGTCTCACAGACTCCCAGGCAGGTCTTTCTAGGGTTTCATACCCAAAAGCTAAAGGCGGTACCCTATAGTCAAGACTCCAAGTTACGCTCCCAAAGGTAAAAAGGGACCCCATTACTAGGACTCCGCTGTCATTCATCAGGCCGTATCATACGAACCATGATAGCTAGACACACATTGTCACAGGTGACAAGTGCTAGAAATTGGTAAATTATAATTATATCACTGTGATAAAACATTACCAACTTATATTTCTAGATACTTTCATACTAAATGAGGACAGGCGTCCGCATATGTAGGCTTGTCAAGTTGTGTTGCTCAAGGACTCGTCTTCGGCCGGTTTTTCATAACTGGCAAATCTGTTATAAATAATTTTCTTATCTTTTAATCTTAATCTTTATATATAAAAATCTCATAATCTGTGTTTGTCCGCGATGGACGCCGAAACTGCTGAACCGATTTTGAGGTATACATTTGTAATTTGTTCTTAACTTTAACTTAAAATATACGCTGCATTTTCTTTCTATTATAAACAGCCACAAAAAGGCGTGTCCGGGTCTGACAGTAAAGTATAAAAATCTCATGTCATGATGTATGTCCTGGCTAATTGCCGAAACTACTGATCCGATTTTAAAAAATTGGCGCAGATACGTGTCTCTGGACGGAGTTAAATATCTGTGCTAGCTGTTACTATATTTCGATTAATGATTGCGATATCTGTGTCGCCACAGACGACCGGCTCGCTCCTTATATCTATTACAAATACTAGTTGCTGACCGAGTGTACATGACGTTAGTAATACCTACACCAGTAGCAGCCCGTGGTTTCGTCTGCGTAGCTCGGATCCTATTAGTTGTAGCGTTATGGTATATAGCTTATAACGTTGTCCAATAGTGTTGTAACAAAATAGTTTGTTTTTTAAATCCGACTTGTAATTCTAGAGATTAGAACAAACGATCAAACGAAAGCTTCTACTTTATTATGTACTAGCAGTCGTCCCCGGCTCCGCACGGATGAGGAGGAAATACCCAAATTTTTCCCAAAATATTCATGTGTCCCAAAATATTCATAAAAATACATTGTTTACAAAAATATAAAAATTGTAAATTTCAACATTGGACTGGTAAACATTACACTTTACAGTGACAACAAATGAAAGTTATAACGAAACAACATCTCTTAGGATATACAATAATGTATGCTATACAAGGATTTACTTTGATATTATTTACATGGTCACATATTTCATCACGGCCAAAACGTTTCCGGTGTTATATAGCCTGTGTGTAGTGTAGTAGTGTAATGTAGGGTTTTAATGATACAAGATTTTTTTCAAATTAGTATAGTAGTTTTGGAGCTTATTCCTTGCAAACAAACAATCAAGTGTTTTCTCTTTATAATATTTATTATATATCAATATATAAAATCTTTAAATGATCAATAAAATGTATAGTGTAGAAAGTGTTTAAGTTGGCGTGGCTTCATACATGCGTGTTCCTACTCAAGATCGTGTACAAGCGTTTTAAATTTTTCATTACGCGCGGCACGAGCAACAGACCCGCCCTTGTCATTTCGCGATCAGCTAATCTCTTAGCCGCGCCCTACTTTAAAACTACCTTACTTCCAATTAGCTTTTTCTAAACTAAATGAATGGCCTACTTTCCCCGCCTTTTTATCAAATAAATCAGGCAACTGCTAATACAATTCCACATGAATTGTTAAAACAAATATTTTGGCTCTGTACACTGTAGATGTCATTCTCTGTATTAAGTAAGATCTTACGAACCCAACTGTTTCAAATTTATATATATTTTAACATATCAATACGAACCGCCACTTCATACGTCACAAGTCTGTGAAACCGTTGAGCTTGTTGCGGGCAGCACACACATATACGCACATATACACATAGATATTACATACTTTTAATCCTTCTGCCGCAGTTGGATAAAAATTTATAGCTAACAAGCTTGTCAGCGACGCGTGCAGGCGCTGCAAGGACAAAGAACAGCAGTTAAAAGAGGAATCAATACTATGCTCTGCTCTCACTCTCACCACAGAACAATATTCACTTAGTACAGTAATAAATTGGGCTGGCACTATCACTAAGTTACAGCTATACTGTCGCGATTCGTGCGGTCTGTGTGTAACCGGTGCTCAATGGGTGGCTGAGCTGGAGAAGCGCAACGCATCAGCATACGCAGATGTTTATGGGTGTGGTCAGTCATCAAATGTCTACGATTTCACGTTTCTGTCTCTATTATATAACACAAAGCTACACGACTGTGGTTCATCTAAGTAGCAATATGATATAAAATAATTGCAATTTTAATATACAAGGCGCTACTTTACTTCACAATCAATTCCTGAAGTCTTAATTTCAGTCTTTGGTTGTCTTCGTATAACATTAACCACAAGCATCTTAAAGTTATTCCTGAAACATAATATAAATTTTATAAGAGAATCAGTAAAGTGCACCCCTCTAATCACCGAGCTAATTCCATTTGACAAATAACTAAATTCGGAAGTTGTCTTGCTTCAGCCGCGCTGCGAGCCCGTCGCCCTACTCCCGTGGCTTGTACTAGTAAACTCCCTGAAGCCGACGGAGCGACGCCATCCAATCCTTTTTACTTTATCAACATCTTAAATATATATTTTCCAAGTCGATTGGACCACAAAATTATAATATGAATGCAAAGGAAAGAGAATGTGTTTTTCGCGTTTTCATGTTTCTCATATTGCGATAAGTGACTGTTGTTGATATGAGATCCGAGATGTGCGAGAACGGCTGCTAGATAGGGGATGATAGCCCAGGAGCTAGCTATATCATATCCATCGGGTACCTGTTAGGGGATGCCCATCTCCAGCAGGTGACGTCGTCCGCCTGTTGATGATAATGAGTACCTTGTATCTTTTATGACTACTATTTATTACTAAGTCACGTGGTTATATACACACAATTCCGTGAAAACATTGGTAAAAAAATTCAAATATAATCCTAGATAGATGAGTTTTCATTCTTTTTTTTTTTTTTTAGAGAGACCTATTACTGATGGCGGAGCTGTTGCCCTCGCCCCTACAGTTCGTCGGGTATGGCAGTTTTCATACTCATATTTTCTCATTTTTTATTTGTCAACCAGTTGGATCTGCTAGTAACGTGGCGGTAGATCTGCGCGTTACGCCAGAGGTCACGGGTTCGAATCTTGCATGGATCATGGATATTTTTTGTATTTATGGTCAAGTCGTTAGGGTACTTACCACAGGACTAAGCTGACGCGGTGTGATAAGTCCACAGATGTTATTATTACATTAGCAGCTGACTCGGCAAACATTGTTTTTGTTTTGTCCGGTGGGTGAACAACCCTTATCACTTAGGGGTACAAAAATGGATAGTAGCCGATTCTCAAACCTACTGAATTTGCATATAAAATGTGGTAAAAATCGGTAAAGCCATTTCGGAGAGGTAAAGTAACCGACACTGTGAATATTTTATAATACGAACTTTCATACAAATTTTCGACACCTATTGCACCCACAGAATGGTAGAAAATTGTGAGGTGAGGTGAAAATGGTAGAAAAGGTTTACGTTAATAATAATCTAAAGATGTAAATAGTGTTATCACACCAGTAGTGATAATAATTAATGTAAGTAATCCCAACTATTTAGCCGTTAGTATTTTCGGTGTAGGTACAGCGTTGTACAATGAAGGAATTTTACCATGTATACTATTATAAAACTGCACTACCTATAAAATTTAATTAATGCTATAGTATTACATATATCTAGAAACGTCTAAGTGTCCGCTACACGGGAACTTGGCCCCAAGCTCTCTCGCAAGTAGCGAGTGATTGAAATAGATAATAAATAATTACATAAAATATCGAATAATATACCAAAAGATTGCAATCTCAAAATACTTCCAGAGAGTTCAATATCAAAAAGATATTATTGGAAAAATTCAACTCTTGCATGCCTGACTTGGTAAATACTAAACTAAACAATTGACAAATTTTCCATCATTTACGAGGCCATTCATATTCTCGGTACCGGCATGAAAATACACTAAAATTAGCCCAAAATATTTTTATTCATTAAAATAGTCTTCCAATACAGCAGTACATTTGTTACATTCTGATGTTAACCCATTAGTTTCCCATAAAGAATGGCTTTCCTCCTTTGAAAAGTGCTCTTTACCATTGTCAAGTCGTCACCCACGGAGATCTTTTCTGAAATTTGATAACCAAGAGTAATCACTGTGTGACAAGCCTGGACTAAAGGGTAGCTGGTCGACCTCTTCAAAGCCACACTCGCGAATAGCAGCCTTGGAAACACGCGTCGTGTGAATCCGGTCGTTGTCGTGGAGTAGCAACATTCTGGTGGCCAAATTTCCCTGTCCCCTTCCGTCAATTCCTTCCATTAGATTAGCTAAAGTTGAAGCGTTGTATTTTGCGTTTATGATCTCAACCTTATTTTTACATTTAATTGGCAAAATCCCTTAGAGTTCCAAAACACCGTGGCCATGACTTCTCCAGCATATGGAATGACTTTACGTTCCTTTGCAGAGTATGTACACTTTTTGTTCAATAGCAAGGACTCCTGTTTACTTTCAGGCTCATAGCGATGAACCCACGTTTCATATTCAGAAACAATTCTATCGCATATGCCGGAAGAATTTTCACCACAGAGCCTCAAAAAGTCCCTACAACACTCGACTCGCGCTTGTTTCTGCAGTGCTCTGAACATTCGTGGGACTCACCATGTATTTGCTTTTGGAAGGTTAAGACTGTTATACAAAATAGCGTGTATGGTACAAATAGAAAGGATTTGTTCTCCGCTATCATTTTGACTTTCATTCGGGTATCTTGGAGTACATTTTTTTCAACTTTTTGACATTTTCACCTATTGAGGCAGTAACTGGGCCTGTGGAGGGTCGTCTTCGATGCCCGCTTAGCCCCTTTTGAACTATAGACAACGAAGATGCGTATTATTGATAAACAGCTACCATTTCTTCGTAAATCGTTTCTGACCTTTTCCTCGTTTTGTAAGGAATTTAATTATAGCGCAGTAACGTAACATTGTCGCGCCTGTCTCAGCTTGTCGTTAATGAAAGGTAATTAATAAAGCAGTGGTTAAAAGTGCCTCAAATTTTGTATTTTCACACTTAGATAGCGTTATTGGGGGAATAATTAGTCTCAATACAAATGTAATGAGATGATCGTATCGATACCGAGAATACATTGCACGTCAATCATAGCTTTCGTTCAATACTAAGGACTCGTTACTTACTGGATTGTGAGTCTACATTACCAATCAGATGATATACCACAGATATGTTTCTGAGTAGTCCCTACACGAAATACAACAATCGATGCAGTCGTTTGCACAATACAAAAAGAACTATTCATTTATATCATAGACACAGCTATTTGCTAATAATATATAGCTCGTGTTTAATATACATAGCAAAGGAATAGGGAGTGCCTATAATGCCTATAATCTAATGTTGGACGCTAGTAAAACTAATAATAACTACTGTGTGTGTGCACGATTAATTACATGAAAGTAACTTAAAAAATATAATGTTATAATTGTGATTAAAGTATTATCTCATTTTAACTTAAGTTGTTACGCTGTACACATTGCACTTTTGAAATTCGCGCCTTTTACATATTGATTGGCGCCTAAGATTTGAATGAATGACAGTTGTATGTAAGCTGAGTATATGAGTATATCATTATTCACTACTTACAAGAAATCGATATTGATCAAATCGATAGTTTATATTTAAGGATATTTTTGGTAATTTTAATATAAGGTATCGTATATAAGGCTAGTATATTTTTATTGTATGTACCTAGTACTTCTTTTACTCATGCATTACAAGGAGTTTACTAGATAAAGAATAACATTATGAACGTAAAAGAACGGTCTTGAATTATTAAATTGGTGTCAAAATTAGGAGTAGTATTATAATTATAACGTTTAAATAAACACGTTTCGAATGGAATATATAAAAAAAATCGCAACCATTAGACTATATAAAATTGATTACAGTAATAATATGTAATGTATCAACATTATATCAGTAATCAACTTGCATAATTATTACCTTTGTAAAAATATAAAATAATAGCTTTGCTCAAACACGGCATAAGTTAATAAGGTTATGGAAGATGGTATAACAATTAATTATGATAGATAAAAAGGATTCCATTGTATTATGTACTTGTGGCCAAATCCATATAAAATGTAGGTATGCGAGAAATGTAATGTATTTTATTATGCAAGTACATGGAAGAAGAACTTTCTGTAGGTAATAGCTATTGTGGTTTTAGATTTAGTAAAATGTGATGATTTTGACCTTGATCATGATTTCCGACGCCAATAAAATAATTTATTTTTAACTAATGTTTCAATTCATGGTAGTAGTTGCGTGTTACGCTTAAATGGGAGGCCATTGGGAAGCCTGCGCAGTCTTGGGCAGCTTTATCTTGTTAGGCCGGCACTGCGGGTATGTAGGGCAGCGGGTGCTCGGCCCCGGCGGAGCGGGCGCCGCTAGCGCCCGGCGCGGCGCCCCGCGGCCGCAATGACGCATTGCAGGTGCGCGTTGGCCAATCGGCGCGCGCCGCCTTACTCTCTACGCCGCCGCACCCGCCCGATATAAAACCGACTATCCTTTGCGGATCTAATACAGTGCTGTGCGTCCCGAGACATGGACTTGCACGTTCCATACTTCCATTGAATCGAGAAGTTCACGTGAACGAGTGAGAATCGGACCGGTCATGAAAGTGCGACTATTCGATTGAACGATTCCAAACGATTCGCGCGGCGCACGAAGTGAATCGCGGTGCAAGTTTCTTGGTGCGACCGCTCGCGCGAGAGGGCGGCAGTATCGCTTTAGCCGTCGTTCTGTGCGGTCGCTTTTGCGGCGTAGTCTGTGATTTTAGTGTAGCTCCGGATAATCCAAGTTAATCTACAATGGTGAGTGTTTTTACATGAAAAATCAACTGGTAGTTTTTTCGGAGGATCATTCTGCGTCAGTACCGGGGTATATTTTTGGGTTGTGAGATATGTGTTTATAGTGATGACGGCCTCCATTATTATTATGATGGCTGTTTTTTACCGCAATGCGGATCTGATACGTACTCAGAGTCGTTATGTCGAATCCAAAAATATTTTATCAAAACACTCGCTGAGGTAGTTTATCGAAATAGATAACGTAAGACCGTTGCAACTGAAAACGTCGGTCGCCATAGTTTGTAAGACACCCCTTGACATAACATAATGTAAAAGCCGGTGTTGGATGTTGTTATCGGCTTATTCTCGAGGGTCGTTCGTGCTGATGTAGGAGAGGCCTGGCGCCTCGCTGACAGCGGCGAGTGCTGACGGCGGATCGATCGGGCACACCTGTCAAACGCCCGTTGACTCATCAAGTCGCACTCTGCGCTCTAGCGTACCTACATTTTTCATACGCAATTCAGTTTAAAAGTTCCGTTACCCTTGGTTGTTAATCTGCGTGGCTGCAACCAATTGCAATGGTAATGTTTTGTATGTCGCACTACGATATTTCCTTTTCTTGTATGACGTGTGGTCGCCGGCTGAGCCCTCACTTGTATCTTTTCCTTTTATTTAGGTTTGCGTTGATTTTCAGTGCTATTTTGTCAACTATCGTTCACTATAATGGTGAGTTTTCAGACAAGACATTTGAAATTAACAATAATGTAACATTACTGTTACATTTTCAAAACACAGACACTTTGTTTTTTTTTAAGTGCAGCTTTGTAAGCCTAAATTCTATGTCTCATACTTATACTTTTTTGTAATATATAATAGACTTTTTCTTGTGGTCAGATAATTTTAAGCCCTACCTCCAGACTTGACCTCATGTTTACACCAAATTTATTTGCATATATTTCAATAATACTTTGGATGATACACAATCAGCTGATTCATGTTTTGAGTTTCTAAATAGACATGTCAATATCTTTATATTTTAAATTAGTAATAACTATAAAGCAGCACAATTGAAATTCACTAAGTATTATTTTTATAACACATTCTTATAACATACAAAGAATGCAATATTTTTTCTATTTAAGGTAATAGTTTTGACAAGACTATAAGCAGTAAGCACTTAATTTATAGAGGATAAATAAATGCAATTAGCCTATATGTGCCCCACCCAACCTGCCTGGATATTAGGATCACAGATGCAATAGCACATTTGCAGTATTTTTTTACTGCTAGTTGTATTCTAATTAGTAATTGACACTGTTGAACAAGTTGTGCTACATGTCGACAGACATGACCATTTTTGATGACTTACTGATCATACTTTTAAATATGAGGGAAATTACATTATCATATATGTTCTTTCCATTATTATCACTCAAAATGAAATTTGACAAGAAATATATTTTAGTAAAAACAGTATTTGCAAGATAAGCCACGTCATTTATACCAGATAGATAAAATCACAGTAAAACTTAAGTATCTGCATTAAAATTTGATGCTTAAACTTGGTAGGCATAAGAGGTACTTCACTTGTGCTATAAAGGTAGCCAAAAGGCCCTACTGTCCCATGATAATGCTTGGTCAGAAGGTTTATCATTACATTAAGTTGTATAGCTAGAGATTCAAATATTGTCATGTTAAATAATATGGAAATTAATATTTTTGGAGATACATTATCTATATGCTATAGTCATAGTTATTACATATCTATATGTTATATATGTATACTAATTATATTTACAAATCATGCATCATTGGTTGTGTGAACAAGATGTTACAGGGGCACTATTCAGTGTTTAGGTGATCAAGTTAGTACTAATTTCACATTTTTCAATCAAAAACTATAAAATTTTCTCAACAACACCAATAACCAAAGACAGGGTGTAAATAATTACAACCATACACATTCTTGACGCATGTCAAGTTGTGGGGCTGGTAGAAGACTTGATGTAACAATAAACATACCATTTTCATAATAAATTTAGTATGCATTCTATAATTATGTGTCATACCCTTATCTTCCATGGATTTTGTCTTCTACTGTAACTTAAAATTCCAATTATGTTAACAATAAAATATAATATAAAATTTAAAATTCAATTTGTAATGATAATACATAAAATTATTACTTACTTTAATTTTATCTTTAATAATGATACAAATATTTTTTCTGACCAACAGAAGGCAGTACTCCCTTAGTAATGAAGTTAGTGGCAGTGAGAACTTGAAATTATTCAAACAAATTAGTATGTAAAAATATAACATTATTAAAATATTTATGTGAAACCCTCTGAAAATAACACGTCTCACGTACAGCAAAACTATGACAGATAAATAATAACGTGGGCACATGCACACACTTATTTTGTATAAAATTTACTATAATTTACTTCTTTATTCCTGCAATACATGCTGAATAAATTACCATATTTTAGTATTTGTTGTAACTGCAGCTACACAAATGAACACAAAAAAATTGAAGTATTTAAAAATATTTTGTGGATCTTCAAGGGACAGACGAATCATGGAGGGCTACCCTACATGTGCCAGCTGCCCTATTGTAATAGGGTATGGAACCCTAAAAAGTATATATTTTTTTACAGTATAACACTTAAATTGAATATAATATTTACATTTGTGACATAATAATGCATAATTACAATAGCTCTGATCAAAACTTTTTGCAATTCCCACAAATTATTTTAAATTTTTCCCTTAATTAAAATAATTTATGATTCCTTTATTAAAATTTTATTTCTGTCTTTATACATTTTCTACAGTCCTCTAGCAGTTCACTTACTTGACAGTTGTGTATTCAATTAAATATCCGCTAACTGCGCCAGCATGAAGAGGGGGGTATGTAGTTCGTAATTTTCATCATATTTGAAAGGAAACTTGTCATTATTCCACTTCATGTCACAATATTAGATTTTATTCTAGGGCTGTGTATATTCTGTATACTCCCCCAATATCGCATTCCATAAAGAAATTTAATTCATAAAGAAATTTGTCTTGGTGTATCAACTATATGAAAACTTTTGTAGTGTGTAGAGTATCTGAGGTTTGGTAATTTCCGTTCCACATTATTTTATTTTAATTTCTTTTTACTTCTAATAACCTGTTTTTCAGTAATTACTTCAATTTTTACACACAAAAATTGCTTTGAAAAGTAATAGCAATATTTAAAACTTGGTGATAAGCACCGAAAATCGGTTACTCATATGTGTTGAAAATATCTTGTATAAATGTGTGGTTTCTAAATTTTGTCATGTATATTTTGCCAGAAACAACTGTGAGGAAAGAAATGTTTAGGCAATTAAATAATGGTAGTGTTCCTATCTGGTTCGTATCTTTGAAGTTTGTTATGCACTACTATCAATCGTTTTCTATGTAGTGATAAGTGTTTATTGTAATGCAGCACTTGTTATCTGATAAGGTGCCCGCAGTGTGACGTGTCGGCGGCTAATTATTCGGCTTTTATCATAACTCATTTAGTGTCACAAAACCGACCCGCGCTGTCCTGTCCAAGATGGTGGTCTCTGGGGTAAATATTTTGTAATTTAATGTTCGATGCTACTTAGCTATATCTATGGTCTGAATATGTGTGAGAACATGGAGCTGTTTTCGCTAATCCTTTCGACTCCTGTCACATTCTTATTAGAAAGGTTTGTTCCTGTGTGCGGGCGTGTCTTAAAATATAGATAAAAGAGTTTAGTGGTGTCAAAATGTTGTGTAGGCTTAATAACATGGTATAGGATTTTTCAAGTGTTCGAATGTGCTAGGAATGAGGGCCGTTAGATACGAATTCGTAGAGGAATAGCTCGATTTGATGACCAAACCTCCCTGAGACTTAAGACCGAGACCCTTGGTACACATACATTTGCATATGAGTTTTGAGCTCGCTACACACAATCCCCGTTGAGCACCAAAACGCAATCCTCGCAAAGTGTGACAAACATTTAATAATACCAACCTTGTTCGCGGTCGAAGATGCCAACCTTTACAACAGAGTAAATAAGTTTTAATATTTTTGCAGCATGCTAATATGTTTGTTTTATTGTTGTTTCCAGGCGGATCAACTAACAGAGGAACAGATCGCCGAGTTCAAGGAGGCATTTTCACTGTTCGACAAAGACGGTGATGGCACCATCACCACTAAAGAGCTGGGGACCGTCATGAGGTCGCTAGGACAGAACCCGACTGAAGCTGAACTTCAGGACATGATAAACGAAGTCGACGCGGACGGTGCGTACCACTCACATTAGATAAAAGGCATAGAAACAATGTGAAATTATCATTAGGTAGTGAAGTGAAAACTCAATACTTCGCAAGTTCAATTCCGCAATATATTTGCATCTCGGCAATGCGACGCTCGCAATTCCCTTGAGAGTGCCGACTTGTCTTCGACAGCAGAACAGATATTATGTACGGATGGTACTAGTCGTACTCACACACACCAGTGCTAACTTTGCAGGTAGACCGAGGTTTTTAGTTTTATCGGACGTTTTCTATGTTCTATTTATAGAGGCATTTGGATACTTAATATAGAATATAATATACAGTGAGGCCGTTAGTCGATGACTGCAACACATCGGCGTTTTCTCATTCTCAAGTCATTCTCTATTTGAAACATTTAATTCCCTGAGAAGATTATATTGATAACATCGCCTACGAGTAATATAATTCTGAAAAAGGTGTAGGATTATATTATTTCGTATCGTTATCGCCTACTCATTATGAACATTGATAAACATATCGATTTATATCAGCCCGGCGTTACTGGCTGCTTTACATTAATGGAATATTAATTTATGTTATATATTGACTGATAAGTTTATTACATAACGTTATAGGGGTTGCTTAGCTTTGCGCAGTCGGGTAAAAAGAGACCTGCCCATACATAGGGGAATATACAATTCGGGGCTTTAACCCGCCGTAGGTGACGCTACAATAACAACCCCAATGATCGCACCTGGTCATAACGGCTCTGATTTTTTTCAAAATTATGAATAGGTAATATATACTCCGTGAATCATTGCATTGATTTACTCGCACAAACTTAGTTGGAGAAACAAAAACGTAATAAAACAGATTTTATTTATCCTGCCGTTCCATTAATCCTTGCAGAGAATTCGCCGTGGTACGCTACCACGTCGAATCTGCGATTACTTTTCAATTAGTCTTATTATCAGCCCGGTATGTTATGTCTGCGTTTACATCTGATGTATTTACAAAACATTGTTTTCACCGAATGTCGTTTCGCGTCGATGAAGGCAATTTAAAGAAATATAAACTGCATATCTTTCAAGCCCAGCATAGAGTCAAGTGCACCTTAGGCCGTGTATGGCGTGCCCCAGGTAATAGCTAAAAGTGCTGTCATTTCTCTTCTTCAATTGAGATCCATGCGATCCAAATTGTTATATTTCGAAACTCTAAGTAGTAATATTTAGAATTTATCAATGTCTTGACAATGAAAAACGATTGGTTTCTTGTAACATACACCATACACCCAGATTCTTGTAACGTATATAAAATGTATTGTATTCGAGTAAATCCTCACGATATTGGCAATAATAACAGATTCAAGCTGTTGATAGAACAGAAATAATTGTTCGGGTATGATCAGAAACTCGTTCTATTTTGGTCCCACCTTGATGAATCTGCTGTCACGTATTGTAATGATAATTATATATTAACTGTTTAAGTGCTATTTAAAATGCTTGTTCGGAGCAGGTGATGGATTCGGCACTTGTTGTTGTGTGGAAATATCTGATTGTATGCATAAATCCGACACATGTCAGCATACATTGTTAATTTTGTAGATAGATGTTAAAAAGTGCACTCATCCAATTGATATCTCACAAGCTCATTGTAGCTCCACAAACTGTACCATTTAACACTGGCTTTTATTCCTCATCGCCCACTGTTATACGATTAAATGAAAATCTATCATATACTGGGATATAGAAGTGTTTGCTATAATTTGCTACACTACACGGTGTCATTACCGCCATTGCTACTAAGTGTCGTAGGAGTCATTAGATAACAATTTGTGTGTGCCCGCCAGACGCGATGTTCCGGGCGCCGAGTTGTTGTGATTTATTCGTCTATAGCTGCCAATAGATGGTCCCATATTATAAATAGGATGTATTTTTATTGTTCGTAATTAATGGCAGGCGGCTCGGACCCGAGAGCACGATCACTGGTGAGGTCGTGTGGTCGCTACAGTTGGGCTACCTGCAACTTCTCATCTCAGTAGAGCATGTCTCGAGTACAATGAACGTGCAGTTTTTGTCAAACAATAATTTGAAACAATTCGTGAAATTAATTTGAGTAATTTTGAATACTTCTCTTTCACGGACTCCGACATCGATTTATCAAATGAAATTGATTTTTAGTACTTACTGTGTAGAGCTGACGCTACCAAATTTGATATTATTTGAATCAGCTGTTTAGTCATAACAGTGCCACAAAACTGAATATAATCATTAATATTTTTGCCGAGCTGAGCAAAACATGTCTAGTGAAATAATTTGATATCCGTCCGTTCACTAAGTGTAATTTCGTCAATCTGGTACCCTCTCTCGGTTGGATAATATGATTCTATGGACCACAACGTTCATAGGCCGAATATTTAACCCAGAGAAACGAAAATGGTATACAAATTGGTGTATATCAAACTTTATTTTAGATAAATTTCTGAAATTTCTCTTCTACCTTGTGCGAATTGCACAAGCTCATTCCTCACGTGGCGCCGTCATCGTTTATCAAAGTGTAGTTAGTTCAAGAAGCTGGTATGTATGCGCGCTCCTCACGTGGGTTAATCTTGGCAAATATTATTTGTTGCGTTACGGCCTTATCGCACATGAAAAAACACACCGGAGACGAGACGGGGCAAACTGTTTCAATTGTGTCTGCAGCACGGCGTGACCAATTGTGTCTACAGCACGGCGTGACCAACTGTGTCTACAGCACGGCGTGACCAACTGTGTCTACAGCACGGCGTGACCAACTGTGTCTGCAGCACGGCGTGACCAACTGTGTCTGCAGCACGGCGTGACCAACTGTGTCGCGTCACTTGTAATTCTATAAGATAAACATATTGTGCTCCTCCTGGCATGTGGTTCGTATTTAGCAGAACCTATTATGAGTTTACGACATAATACTCACACTACAGTCCTAGGACCAAAAATACTTGGTGACCTTGCTCGGTTGTCATGGTCTCCGCATTATCCATCGTTCATATTACTGCCTTTTGCCTTTTTCAGTGTTCAAAGGCATAATTAATTCGTACAAACGTCATGAGTCGACAGTCTGCATAGAGTAGGGAGCATGTTCTCGTACTATTAATCTTTTTCAATTTCGCAGTTTCTTTTCTTTTATGGAATAACGACGCCCGTGAACATCCATACCATGCCAATGCGTTGAACAATGGGCCACCGGCTACTCAAACCACACGAAACCCGTTACTGAAGATGTCACTTTACGGCGGTATTATGTGATCGAGAGGTACGTCTCCGGACGTGCCGGCCTAATTCCGTTGCACAGGAGGACAGAATATTTTTTCAGGAGGATATAATTGAAATAATATTCAATGAAATGTTTGTTCCCTGCCCACGTACCGTGAGGCACGCGCTGATGTACGAGTGTCTGGTGGTGCACGCTTCAGGTCTGTACATGTAGCGGCTATTAGTACGTTCCATCAAAACAAAACACGCCCACCGAGACGTTTGCGTCTAGTAAATTTTCACACTTTAATCATTTATGCATTCGTAAATACCTCGCTTTGGGCCCGAATGATGCCCGCAGTGACAGTCTGCATGTGCTTTAAAGCGAATGTAATACTAATCTCTAAATATAACGATATATATAACATTAGCATTCTTTCCATTTTTCTGTTGCGACTAAAACTACGGCCACGTTGAATATAGATGATTATGTGTGGACCGCGCGAGACAATGGGGAGTATAAATAGTGTAGGAATGAATGTATAATTGTAAAAGTAGCTGTCTCGTGCTGTCGTGTGCTGCAGTTGAAGCCACACCTGGCCAGCTCTATCAGGTCTCACCTTGAGCTGTTGTGTACCCCAACTATACGTGGTGTGCATGTGTTGTGGCGACCGCATATGTGTACAATTACAAACAGCTGAGGGAGATACGCCAACGCTATGGCCGGGCTTCTCTTTGTACAGTTAGTTTGATCTTAGTGTAAGGCAGGCGGCTCTCCAGATGGCAAGCTTCAGCAAAGCATCTGCACTAAAGGAATTTCCAAGTCTTCGTATCGGAGTTGAACAAGTCGTACTGCCTTGCCTAGCGTTAAGCATGTTCAAACGCAGGTTGTCTAAAGATTTTTTAATGTGCTTTGGCGAGCACTTTAAGGTGAGTAAGGATGGATAGGTCCTGTATCTGATTTCTCTCCGGTCATGTCGGGATGCCGTCCCATGAGAATAGGGTAGTCCGCTTGCGTCTGCACTATGATATGCTCTGAGGATTAGTTTCTACAGAGGTTGCCGCAGCAGCGCTTTACCGCGTTGCCATCAATACAGGAGTATAAATCGTCAGTCCGCTTAATTATAGCGTGCTTCTGATTTCGTTGAAGTGACTTTTTCTTGAAGGATTACGGTGTTTGAGGTTGTAGTTTCTACGTACACTTGCTACTTGTTTTTATGCATATCGTGGGATTTATTGTCCGTCCGGCTTAGTGTAATGATAGTTTTTGTGCTCAGTTTCCTACTAGGGCCGGCTGGAGCGAAGTGCGTCACTTGTTAGTCGCGCCCGGGAGCCGAGCGTGAGAGCGTCGGTAACCCGACACGCACGCTGCAGGCGCGTGTGCCGTCGGTGTTCATCGTCCACAGTCGTGCGTGTGCCGGCGTGCGTCACACCGCACGGCACGGGCTCACACACACACGCAGTCCGCCGCGCTGGCGGCTGGCGGAGAGTGCGACTGCCACTAACAGTTGCATTGCGTTCCTCAGTCAAGTCAATGTTTTTGGGTTCATTCGTCGAGCAACGACTTACAGCGAACACCACATATGAAATAGAGTTGTGAGAAACTGTGGCGGAGAACTAAGAAACCGCGCCTTTGTCTCACACTTATTCAGAATCATTTAGTTTCTTAAGGAGTAAACTATTTCTTGTAGAGTTAGTCAACGATCCTCTTTAATCGAAAAACCCAGTTCCTTTTAATGATGACTCATCGTCGACTTAACAGACAACCGCACAACCAAGGGATGTTCAGAAGCCATGATCTCCCACTTATTCGTCTAGGATATTGTCTATATCTAGTCTAGGCCATGATCTCCCACTTATTCGTCTAGGATATTGTATATGGCCTATTGAAAGAAGAGAGTAAGGAAAGTGTGCAAAACGCATACGCATAATTTTTTTTTTCGGATTAGACATCCGTCGTAATCCTCAAGCTCTCGACTGCTCTTTTGCAGCTTATAATAAAAAAAAATATCTCGTGTTACCTTTTGTCTATAGGGAGGTTAGCCCATACATAGACTCAAAATTATGATGCGGAGTAATCGCAATCTCGAACTGAACATAACTCGTTTGACGTGTCGCACGCGACGACTTCCGCTCGGATATGATGATGTGGACCGCCATCCGCCGAGGCGCCACGTCTTGGCCGAGCTGTAATGTCTCGTCTACTTTTGCACAGATGGGGAGGTGACTGGTGGGGTTCACATACATAAGAAGCTGTTGGTTGGACGGACCCACTAGCAATTTGCGGGGTTTCACCCGATGAAAGTTTCAAATGTTCTCTTTTCGCTCATGTATATTCGTGCGGAATTTCAGACATTTGTTTTGAGCGATTTCGGCTCTGCTGTATGTCAGTTGTTCTGTAACGAGATTCTTATATTAAGACTAGCTGCTATGCACCGCGCGGGTGGTACATTTTGTTTTTCTGCTTAATCTTTTTCAGATAATTCTAAACATAACTTATTAGCTAAATAGCTCGTACCATTTCCATACAAGACAAATGAGCAAACAACGATACATGATTTTTGGACATAGATTAGTAAAATAAAGTGATATTGTCATCAACACTATAGTCGGCACTTTCATTTACAAATAGCTGTTGCTCTTGCTCCAAAAAAATGGGGAGATATATTTTATTAAAAAATTGTAGTACTGTATGGAAGTTGCGTTTACTGTAATGCACCCTTGCACGCACACTTTGTAATGGCCGTGGTCGTCCTTTAGATAAATTTTATTTGTTAAGAACGAAGATAAAAGATAAGAAGTAAAGCACCGCCATTGAATTAGTTGTTCCATGACGAGTACAGTTTTATTGAGTGTCCGTCGACGACCCAAATGACCGGTATAGGAAGGAGGAAATTCGTCCCGGCAGCCTCAATAGCACAGTTGAATAGGCCGCGCCGTGCGACGAATTTACAACACTTCCTTGCTGCTTTATAGCCATGCCGTTGTAAGGAAACTCGCTCAATACACACAAGTACCATCGCGATGTCCGTGGATCCGTTACTGTGCGCGTTAAACACGGATAAGAAACTGGAAACCTGCTGCCTTTCTGTGTATCTCCAGAGAATGTGGCAGGAGGGCAACACGCCTGCAATACCTCTAAAGTATGTATTGTAGTGCCGTATTATTAACATACGGACGTAAAACTAACCCATTGGCCGCAAGGGCTGGTGATAAATGCTCGTTTTCCTGTCGTTTATCCTGTCTAGATATTATTTACATGAACCGCACTCAACAATAAATGTGCTTTTGTGTTATCAACTCGATTCATATTAGCTCGCATAATATTTGTTGGTTGGCACTTTGGCGTTTTTGGTTTAATGCATATTTTATGTTAATTTCGTAAGTTGTTGTGCCGTAAAATCTTGAGTCGTCGTCGTTGCTCTCTTTTTCTGATTTCATAGGGTCCAGACTGGCAGCGCGTGGTCGAACGGCCGTCTCGCCAGATGACATTTTAAAACAGACCCAACGAGACATTTGCTCTTTGACAACGCGAATGTAGCCATTTAATGACGTGTGACCGAAGGGGAGGTATCCCCAGGGGAGGTGGTCGCCCGTCTGGTAGTCTGCCGGGCATAAAGGCATAAGAGGTACTGTGTACTGTACAAATGCAACAGTTGCGAAGGGTTATATTTAGACACGCATCGGATATGAAACACTGGGCAAGTTTCCATTGCGATATTACGTCGCGCCCCTACTGCCCGGTAATTATAATGTGTAGCTTATGTACTGCTACAAATTATTTACTTGCCAAATTTATTACTTGCCTGAAGAACCCCACTTGTTATTCCAGTTTCTATTCTATATGCCATATGTTTCTCTTGATTGAGAAAAAAAACATCTAAATAGTCCGTAAGCTAATGCACACTGCACCTGCAGTAGGACGTGCAGCTCAGTTCAGAGCCGGCATCAGAAGGCAGGCGTCACATCGAATATAAACATTTGCACAACTGTGTGCGAATGTGCGAGGTGACTCGGTCAAGCGTTACTGTGGTTGTAATAATCCACAGAAAGTGTAGGCTTTCCTTAAGTTAGACTCATATCTGGAAGAAATTACACTAGTCGTGGGTTCACTTATTTCTGATGATCGTAACACTAGATTGTTGTATGTTAAAATATACTTAAACTAAAACTAGTAGTCTGTTGTTAGTCGGATAACCACCAGGGTGACTGAGGATGATCTCCCTCTGATTCTGTGCCCCTACGCCCAGACGTCTCGAGGTTATATTTATACACACAAGTATAAATAGAAGTGTTACATAGTATATATATGTGAGCATTACTGATAATTGCGCCCCTGAAACTATCTGCAGTCAGGTATTGTTCTGATAAGCCGTGCGTGGCGATTCGCTCCGGAGGCCATTGTTGCCGACAATAGGTCGAAACTAAAAAAACTGTTTCCCCCGACTAGCGCCACGTTTATTTTCGTCGCAGATTGAACTACTAGAGGTGTTTTGCGTGGGCGGTTCGTTTTTCGTTGACCGATTTCGACCAAATGCCAAGTTACATTGACCCCTCGGTTTATGGCGGCTCGATGTTTTACGAGAGAAGCTGCAGGCAGGCACTCGACAATCCCGGAAATGCATAAAGTAAATTGAGCGGCCTGCGCTTGCTGCGGGAATTACTTTTTTACGACAATGCGCGATTTTAGACTTGACGTATGTTGCACGATTCTACGCTGGTTTATGTAACAGGAAGGATGTGTCCACGAGTTAGCGTAGCATTTGAGGCCAAGGTAATATGTAGATCTAAGTACAAAGACTACAGCAATTCAACTATATGCATTAAAATTCAATTGCAATGAAAATAAATTTATATAGGTTTAGTATTATACCTTATTGTCCTATTGGATTTTAGGTCAATATAATCCAACATGTACAATGGACATTAAGTACTTCTTTCGTCTTATGTAATACCACAGAAATCTGAAAGTTTCAGCAGTAGTTATGTATCTTCAAAATTATACTTTTGGTCTGTAAAATCACGCCGCAGCTTAATAGAAGCACAATTCAACGTCGTCGATCTCTGTTACTGATTCAGTAGTCAAGCCGTGTTACATAGTACGGAATCGTGTGCCTGGCATTCGCAAATTTTGAAATGTTTCAATGTAAATTGTATTAATGGTCCAATTAACAACATGGCAATGTTGTATTGACTAATCTGTGCGGTGACGCAAGCGCGAAAATAAGTTTCCTTACAATGTCTATTGCGACCTACACAAATCTTTACGTTTTATTATGTTTAGCCGGTACTTTGTGGCGGACCAAATGAAGTCACATTTGCAAATTAATTATATAACTATGCCGAGGTGACGCCATAGCGACTTCTTACTGCATAGCAAACGAGTAGTGTAAATTAACCCAAATTTTATTTAGATATCTTCTAACTTCCTCGCAGACTTTCACGCAATAACAGATATGATAACCTAACATTAAATTTGAAAGACAAATATCCCCACTGTCTATTTCAGTGTAACCGGTATCATGCGCCTCGTAAGATCTATCTGACGACACGGTATACCTTGAAATCCGTTAATCAGATAAAGTTGTAGCAGTAAACATATAATAAATCTTAATATCTATAAATATTACATACACACGCTTGAAATAACGTCACCCTCCTGACACAACCGTGTAAAAAGGTGCGCAACGCAATCCTCACCTCCATTGTGAATACACAGTTTATGAAATAGAAAAGCATATAGCTAGACTGAGTAGTATATCTAGCACATAACTATACATTTTAGAAGAATATCTATATCGCGATGGATTTTGTGGCAATGCCAACGCATGGCAGATAAGGTGCCCATCACACATGTGATAGTGTCAGCCAGCCTAACATTTAGACGCCGCTGCTAAATCCTGTATAACAATACCATCCAGAAGAACAGATCACCTTCGGCCTACCTCCGAACATATAAATTGTTTTGTTGCATTAGTAAGGAAATCATTAGTAGGCGTGTTAAGGTGACTACTGATCCCCATATAATCCGTACAACCAAAGTCAAATGGGCGCCATTGCTGCCTAAGTGAGAGTTGCCTTCAGAACAAGTCGCGTTGACCCGATTCGATGGCAATAAAACATCAGATGATTCTAGGTCCAATTTCCCAAGTCACCTCCAGCTATAGAAACCGGCGGCGCTCTGTCTAATTGTCCGCTGTACTGCGCCTGGATCACCAGTTTTACTCTGCTCGGTCATCTCATCGCCGCTCCTACCCCAGACCAGCGACGATTCGTCGATTGCATACATCTTCCCGCGCGTCCCTCATCGTTTCGTCCTTGTTGAAATATGTTTAGTCGAAACGGAAAAGCAGCACATTTACGAGTTTTAACAGAATCTAGATATCTTGCAGAGAGATATCGAAGGAGTGTTGTAGGCGAGGAGGCAGGGGGTGGCGAGGAGCGATCGATACGGTCCGTGTCGGTGGGATGGGGGGGGGGGTAATTGGGCGATAGGCTCGGGTGGTTCGCGCGTCTGATCCGTGTGCTGGCAGGATTACCGGCTATCCGCTCGCCCGAGAGCATTACTGGATTCCCGTTCACTACGATATTAGCTAGCCGAATCCTCGCCCGCTGCGTCTTATCTATTAGGAGGATTATTATAAAGATGTACTCGTACGTGTTACGATTTGGGATTTGAATTTCTCAGGCGTAAGCTACGTCATGTGCGTTTCCTTAACAATTAAAGCGAATCGTTGTTAACATTTCTGATTCGGCGGTATTAGACTTGTATTAAACATAATATTTGTGGTCTTCTACATCACTTGTACAGCTGTAATTAGATTTAGCAGGTGACATACCGGACAGCAGAAAATATATACTTAATTAAAATTATAAATATATAATTGGTTGGGGACGCATACAGAACATTGAATTATGGTTTTTCATCACCTGGCATAGTCCAATAGCGCACAAAGTTTGAAGACGGATGTCTTGTACGAGCTCTATAGACGGGAGTTTCTTTAAATAATCTCATCCGAAACGATGTGATCCAACGTAGAACCAAAGTTTTTATTGCTGCAGAACCAGAACCACATCTGTCGCAGAACCTACCAGCGATGTAGTAAATAACCTGTAGGTTGGATACCACGCTTGCGTAGTCGGAGGACGACTGCAGCTCGGCGGACGTCAACATACAGTGTCTGGCGGTGGCGTGTTAGGAGAGGTCTATCCAACCACAAGGTCAGACCTGGGCGGTTCGATAGCGATCTCGCTGCTAGCGTTATATGAATTGTTTAAGCAACATGTCTTGATTACCCGGTGATTATTGAGACGCGTGGCCGTGTGCCTCCTCCCGGGGCCACTTGACCGCGGCGTCTGTCGAGTGCGCGACGTTGATTTCATGAACCGTTCCTATTGATTTGTCCGTGACGTGTGGCGGCGCACGGCACACTGATGAGCTTGTTACGGTGATATATTTTTGTTGTCTCCACACTACATTTTTTTTTATTTTATTGGTATTGCGATTTTGCATATCGGCCGTTTATCTACTCTTCAGCGGCAGGAGTTGTTACACTGATATCTGCGCAATACATTCTACAAAAAAAGATATCTAAGTACGTTTTAAAAAAACATGGCAGGTTTGGGATTTTACCAGTACCAGTTTAAGAACCAATTACGAAAGTTAATGAACATACACACTTGCGAATGGCCACTATACCAGCTCAGTGGATATTGCTGACGAATTAATGTGGAAAACAAAATAAGCATAAGCGGCGCCTCTTGTCACAGAGATGCGGCGACATGAGCAGCGAACAATGAGAAAGGTCAGCGGCTGGCGTCTGTACGTGCGCGCACAAATACATTACCCGTCGCGCCCGCCGAGGTCGCGCCACACCGCGCGCTGTGTGACGGTGCGTGCGTGGAGTACCTCCGAGATGGAGGTGTTTCTGCTACTTGTGATGTATTGTGATACTCAATACTGTCATGACGTCGTTACCATTGTTATACATACACACACTACACACCAGTTCGCCAACGGGGGTAGTCAGAGAAAATTGATTGCTTTTGTTTAATGTATAAATAGCAATAGAATAGAACCAACGCAACCAGAGAAGTACAGAGCCGTCGCTCATATTATATGTTTTATGTTACAGTACACCGGTCGTAAATACTTACATCATGTCCTATTCTCCTCAATAAACTATTTCACAACTAGCTATATTGTCGCTGTACACGATAATAAATGTGACAACGGCCAAAACAAACATTGAGAGTGAATTAGTGATGTTATCGAGAATAATGCGAAAGAGATTGACTGGCGGAGGGTGAACAGTCTTCGCAACTCACCACGCAGTACACGAGCGGGAGCCGCCTGCGCTTTGGCGCGCAGCCAGCCGCGCGCCGCCGGCCCGCCTAGCGACCGACACGCGGACACTTCGCTATAGAATACGACCGTCATTTGCTGGGGAACAGTATCGCTTTTTATCCGTTAAGACGTCCTATGACACCCTATGATAATGGAGCAAGTTTAACCAAAATTATTAGGAAAGTTAGAGTACCTATATAAACATGGATTGATATATATACTACTCGAAACAAAATAAGGGCCACTAAGTTTTTTTTATGTATCATGAAAATAATAAGGACATTAACTTGTTTAACTTATGTAACTACAAAATAATGTTATTAATTACAATATAGGCCAACAATTGCTTTAAATAATGATCATGAATTGTTTTTATGTCCATAATAAAATTGGCCATTTTGAATGAAAAACATGAACAAACTAAATCACCGGAAACAAACAAACTACTATTCTTGTCACTTTTGTTTCTTCTTTTTAATAACGAGTATGTCTTCCTCTCTTAGCAATACACTCCAGAAGCCTCGTATGCATACTCTGGATTAAATTCCTCATGTTTTCATCTGGAATCTCCTCCCAAGCATCTTGTAAAACGTCAATCAGCTGCTGTTGGTTGTAGACCCCTTGCTCATTCTCCCTAACTCTGCGTTTCAATTGGTCCCACAGTTGCTCGATCGGATTTATATCCGGACTGTTAGCTGGCCATGGTAATACCTCAATATGAGACCCTTCTAGGACAGTTCGGGTTGATCGAGCTGTGTGTGCACGAGCATTATCTTGTATCAGGATGTATCCGGGCCCCACTCGCTGTCCAAATGGGATCACTTGAGTCCGGTTAACGTCTACGATGTAAGTTACGGTACCCGAATTTAAAATGGTGACCTCGGTTTTACCGTGTGAACTAGTCCCACCCCAAACCATTACGTTGGTACCACCGAAACGGTCAACTTCGGGAATGCAGGACTGTAACACACTTAACACGCCGCTCATCATTAAGAAATTTTACCTTGCATTCGTCTGTAAAAAGCACCTCGCCCCACTGATTAATCCCCCAGTTCAAATACTGACGGAAGAATCTTAATCGGTTTGCACGTTGAACCCTGCTCAGAGAAATTCGACCAACTCGTCGTCTTGACGTTTGCTGGTCTTCGTGCAATCGATTACGTATAGTTTGTTCACTAACGCGGGTACCCGTCGTCAGCCGTACGTGGTGTTGTAACTACGGGCCGTCACTGTACTTAGTTGGATGTACCGAATCTCATGAGTCGTTGTTATGCGAACTCTACCTGAACCAGATCTCCTGGCAACACTGCCAGTCTCTTGGAAGCGATTCCATACATTTTGGACAGCTCTTCGAAGAAAACCCAACTACAAACCCATGTAACGCTGAGAACGCCCTTCTGGAATCATAGTTATGGCTCTGGTTGCTGTAATTGTATCCATGTGCCTTCGTACTGGTGGCATGATTAACGCGAGATGGTCAGATCATGAATCAATTAAAATTGAAGAAGTAATAATTTCTTCCTAAAATAACCGAAACAAGTGAAGAAGACAATCAAAGAAAAACAAGAATAACATGCAATTATTTTTTTCTTAAAATGATGGCCAATACTTTCAAATTAGGAGTACGAACACAAAATAAAAAAGGCATAAAAGAGATCAAACACCAAAGAGTTCGTAATATGAATATAATCCTACTTATCAGTTACTTTTAGTTTACTAAATTACACTTAAATGTAAATAAACTAGTGGCCCTTATTTTGTTTTGAGTAGTATATAAACGCGGAAGTGTCCCAAACCTTGGCGAGCAAACATTTGATCAGGATAACAATAAACTCGAACAGTTGAAGTTATATAACATAATAACAGAACATCATTAGCGGAACACGTACATATTGCTAGGAATTAGGATCCACATATTCGCAATCGATCTTCACGTCATTGAGACGGCTAACACTGCGCTGATGATGATGTAGACAAGCGCCAGCGTTGCATGCAACGATATTAACAGCTGACCTATAAATATACCAGACCGGAACGAATAATTCTATCACTTGAATTGTACAACTGAAAGTATTTTCCAGCTCATGTTAACTTTTCCCTTTCCGTCGGGAAAGTGGTCGAGGGATCGCGGTGATCTCGATCTATTATTAATAGCGTATGCTGACGGCTGCACCGACTGGCGGTGTTCCATTAGACCTGGTGTGGCCCGGGCAGGACAGCACGACCTGTACAGGTGCTGTTTCAATATTCCCCTTGGTACATCATCTTCGACAACGTACAGCTGTCCATATGCCAGTAGGTATTCGTTCAAGAAGAGAACGCATTTGCATTGTCTCCCTACACACTGTCCATGGGCTATTAAATGTAGTTCTCAGCCTGCGGCCACTTCATTCGTAATCTCGCTTCAGAGAGCTTCGTTTGTCGTGAATAGTTGACATTGTCGATCGTGAAGAACTAGTGACATCCTGAAAGAAACTACACAAGAACCATTAAATGCGATTAGTTTGTGTCATCTCCACGCCAGTTCTGTGTAGCGAACGAGTCTCCGATTGGCGCCCTGCTCTGCTACAACATGTGGTATACTAATCGGGAGAGTATACCGTGTTGTCAACGATTCACTTGGAAGCAGATATAGGCTTGTGTGCTCAACAATTCAATTTGCTTTTACCTGTAATTGTCCTGAACAGAATAAAAATAGCTATTTAATCGTATTTTTACGTTGGTTATTAACATCTAAATACTGTTAGCTTTAACGGCGAAGAACATCCAATAGACTTCATGTGGTAAATATACTGGCTTTCTTGTAGTAGTAACTAGCAGATCTCATTTCTTTTTCGTCAGCCTTAATCTCAAGTCATAATGCAACGGAGATCCCCGCGGGGAACTAGCAATCGCACTAACACGATGTGTTGTCAAGGATAATGAAGATGATTGTAACCGTTATCACGTGGCGATTATAGCGTTTGGTTACCACCGCAGCAATCAGTTGATTGTTGTTCGTCCGTGAGTCGCGGCTGCGCCACCGCCGACTCAGTGCGACCGCGTCACGACCGGCCCACAGCTCGGTAGCCCCTCTCCACGCACGCCACCACCGCCCGTGTTTCGATATTCATTACTGTCTATCTATAATGATATAGTCACGCCCGCCGCTTTAAACCGCAGACTATTTGTCAAAGTGTGCTGGTGCTCGTTGGGCTTGATGGATGTGACGATCGCGGATAGCCAAAAAACAACAGAATTAGTACAGGCATAATTATACTTGTTCATGTACAATTTCAAGAACTAATGTAGTAGGTACAATAGGCTTTTAATGTCGATCTTCGCACAAATCGAGTTGGTCGTCCCAGGCATATAGCTCACTGGTATAATTTTTCTCGGTAAATGGAAACAATTGTCTAAATCGGACCAACGGTGAAGTAAAAGACTACAAGAACAAAAGTTGTAGTAGTACAAAATTGAAATGAGACCTGCCAAGAACCGATTAGAAAAACCGATAAATTATTATTTACAAGAATTAGAATAACCGGCAGTAATTACCGATTACCAAATATTTAATAGTAGACAGGAAATATCCGACGGACCATGGGATGGGATCTTTAAACACAGATTTTCAGTTTGGTCTTTTCGCACATTTAGTGGATTACTACGGTGTGGATTATTTTTTCATAAGGAATACAATAATTAAAAAGACCAGTTCTGTTGGCGCACAATATCACCTTAACCTTGTGCTTATCGCGTTGTGAGGCTCGCTAATGTTATCACAACACACTAGGTAACCCGTGCGACACATCGGCCGCCATATCTAATGTTTCACTGTACATTCTAGGTAATGTTTTATTCTATAAGTTAATAATCCATTATCCTTGCGGTCGTATTCAGTACTTTATGTATAGATAGATAGATACATAATAAAAAATTAATACGAGGCGTCGATGGAAGTGATATGCCGCTTTGAGACTAGAAACATAATGTTGAAGTCAAATAGACAATAGATTGGATTGAATGTAAAAACGTAAATAATGTAATAAAGTTTAATAATAATTACCAGCATGCTAGAAAGGAACTTTTTTATAATAACAAAAAATAAATCAAATGACATAATAAATACTACACACTGGTCATTTAACGTTTTATCCACAAACACTATTACCATATCCCACCCACCGCTAGAGAATAAAGTATAAGTAGAACAAATTTCAATAATATTTATACATGAAGTACGTAACAAGACTGTGGTGTGCATAACGCACCCGCTAGGTAGGTAGCGACTTAATTACGTTGTAGGCAAAGAATGTAGGCGGCTCGCTAGGCGAGGCCTGCCCGAATCGATCCGACGCCATCTTGAATACGTCCTTACTGAGGCTTCTCCGTTATCAGCCTATATCTGATTAGCGCCAAGGTCCTCCTATGAATACGATTAAATTTAATACTGAAAGCTTACAATGACCCCCTTTCTTAATGTTGCTCGCTTTGCAGTTGGCGTCCTCTTTTTTTGCCTCAGTGTTTCAAACACGCGAGAGGAAAAAACATCTCACGTTCGCTTAAAACATAACTGAAGCAACTTTGTACAAGAATGATGTACGAGTGCTTAAGAGGAAATAATAAAAGAAGGGAGTATTGGGTAAATCGTAGTCATTCACATGTAATGAAGACAAGAAAGGAGTAGGATGTAGCGTCTCTGCTGCCTTGAAGCCGAATCGGCGGGCCGATACGGCGGGGTGGTCCCATTGGCTCGAACGATACCGCTGCAAAGTGATTGGTAGTTGTAGCTAAAAAAGTGAACACGTCTGCACAATCCCTATTAGAATGTTCGCATAAACGTATGAACGGCTAGTGAAAGTTAACACTCCGGTTGCACGTTATGCCCCCTTAAACTATTTATTAAAAAAGCATTCACAAAAAAATATGAGTGAAGGTAGCCCAAACCGCAACAACGGGTAACAAAAAAAAAATTTACGAGTTTTTTTTACTTTACACGACTATTAGCCATATGAATCTTACTGATATACTGCTACTTGACTCTGTAGATATGACTTTGTGGTTGTATATCGTCTGTCAAGGAAACTTATATCGAACTGGTCTGCTGCGACACAACACACGAGGGTACTCTCACTGCACACAAGCACATGCTAGGAACAGAGTGGTAAATCAGCAGATACGTTAACACGTCGACTACGTGACGTCATACTAAATTGAATATGACACCTAACGGCCGGGTATTGCGTAACCACAAAAGATTTTAAAGTACTATTTATTGTCAGTTTTACACCGAAAAACAGTCGAATGTGCAAAATGTATCAACGTAGTCACGTAATTGCTTCACTCGAGACATTCCACCAGTAATCAATAAATTGCTATTAACAGCCAATTGAATTTGCTTAATTTGCTAAATAATTACGGCTAAATACTATGTTATGGGTTAAGTAAGTGTTAGGCTATTCCGACCCGGTTTGTAAGTTTCCGGCGATCCACAGGAGGGAATACAGGCAACACATATGTATAATAATTATGTGGATATCTAGTCTTTGGCTGCTTGTTTGCTAAATCCGATGCAACAGTAGTGGGCTTCTCTTCGCTTCCACAGCACATAAGTTACGTCTGAAAAAAAAGTTACATTACCTAACCGAGTCCCCGGTTTTACCCGCGTTAACTTTATCTAATTCGAGACAAAATGTAATTTTTACATTATTCAACTAAGATAAAAGAAGTTAGTGTCAAATGTTATCCAAATCAAAAGAGAAAAAAAATAACAAACATACTTGCAAACTTTAGCATGCTTCCTTAGTAGCGTATGTGTGTGTAGACATAAAAATGACCTTCTGTTTGTTGTAAGTGCAGAAGGGGCCAACAACTAGTCGGAGCCTTTAAAGTGTCTGATCGACAACCACAAACGCTATCTTATTTATTCATTTATAAACATTCGTAGCAGCCAATGTTATGCAGACGCGTATTGCTCTCGTTTACCCCGTCCAACACATGTATCACTACACAGGTATTGTGTGAATGTACCTTCTTGTTCAATCAATCCAACTGACAAATGACAAATTTTATGGTGGCGCCATATTTGTTTATATTGAACCAGATGAGATTCATCACTTCATACACTTATAAGATGGTCAGAAGTAGATAACCTCGATGTTTCGGCCTACTTAACATTTCGCGTGTACATAAAGAACTTGTAACATTTTTACTTGCGTAGGAGAGATAAGTATGATTAAAACTTTATAAACTTACTAGCTTATAATTTTTATCGAAAGTGGTAGGGCTAATGCTCCACCTGAACTAATCTGACACGTCGTAAGTTATACAGCTCAGTCATGTCTATGCTCACACTTGTCCTATTGCGGTTTATCAAAATGTATGGTTCATTGCGAGTAAATGGGCTGAAGCCTCGCCCTTGCTTGGGCAACATTATTATATGAATGTTACTGATTTTAAGGTAGACAAGTTGGTATTATTAATAGGTGAGCGTTTCATTAAATCAATTATCGTCGGATGTGACTTTGAATGTTGGCGCGGGCGTTATCCAAATCGGATTATCCGCTGAGCTGCTACGCTCAGATGTACGGACGGACACGTGTACGCAGTTTATAACACCATTATGCGACTGTCAATACCGACCAATTGAATGAGGAAATGAGAAAGATATAATAAATATATGTCAGTAATCGTCATTTTAATAGTTTTATCGCCATATCAAAAACAAATCGCACAAAAATTAAGTACACAATCACAATACATATATATACAATTTATTTATTTATGTGACAGTAACACCTTCAAGATGGTGTCGGAGCTGGCCCGTACCGCCCGCTGAAATATTTGATAACTAGTTAACTTGCGTCCAGCCTGCACAAACTAAAGAGTTTGTGAAGGGCCATTGTTTCTTTGCAACCAAATCTCTAAAGCACGTTCCTTAGGATTCCTCATTGCGTGAAGCAATTGCTGTGGCTAGGGACCCCAAGACCCCTTTTTTGGGGAACACCCTATTGATATGTTACCTAAATGAAAAGGTAACTCACTGATAGTGTCAGTTTTTCGATTTGGAAACCCTTTGGAATCAGGTTAACACTTCAATCGGGCACTTAATCATGATGAGGTTATAACCTCACTTTCCGGCGCATGATTTTTTTTTCCAATTCTATAAAAAACCTAATGAATGGGTAAGCTACATTAGGATTTGCCAATTTGCTTAATTAGTTACCCGAATTAACTCAAGGGTTTTAGGGGGGAGTTAGATTAGCCTTTACCTAGGTTACGATATAATCACGAGGATTGATAGTATATTTGGAAACAAGTCTAAGTACAAGTAAGTCCTTTAAAGGTAAGCGGTTCTTATCCCTGACTGTGGCCCCTCGGTGGTGATGTAGTAAAGGACGCTGGTGTTTATGGGCGTCGGTTTGTAGTCACTAGACCTAGTCTTGAAAGTAATAGAAATTACTTAAAATGGAACGTAGAAATTAGGTGTTTAATAAATATAAGAATATATAAATAGAGTCCGCCACAGAATGCGTCGTTAGTCGTAAGTGTACTGATGACACCTATAAATGATGAATGGTTTCGCATGAAATTACGGGAACAACATGGCTCTTGTGTTAATAAATGATTAGATCATCGGATTGATATTACGGCATGACGATGGGAATGAGTCAAGTTCACCATACACACCATGCGTTAACTCGCACAACGTCGCACAACATTCCTAAACCATGTCGTGCTTTGTTGAAAAAAATATATCCCGAGTTCAAGGTGAGCTTCTTAGCTTACTGTACGCATAATTGTGTGTCGGGCAGTGTAATTGTTGGTGAATCTAAATAAATTCTATATTTTCTTATCTTGCCAGTCACTGAAAATCCTACAATAACATAAGATGCCTGTAAACTTAGTAGACGACTACTAGAGTTTAGTCTAGAGACTACTGTGGAGTCGTGCCGAGGCAAACTTAGAAGAAATCCGCAAGGATTGTAAGAACTTTAGTGAAAACAACACTTGTAAATAATAGGTGGCGCCGGTACCTGTAACCTCCTAGCATCAGTAATGGGACTTGCATGACACGAAATTGTGGCAGCTAATTATAAGCGGGTTTGTCTGCCTGTTGGCAGGGAGCGCCGCTAATTATAAAACAATTGTAACCATTGCCGTGTGCTCTTTGCTTATTGTTTACGCGCTCGTCAAGTTAACACGATGTTGATGTTCCACATCTTTTGCAGTAAACGAAATTATTAGAAATTACACAAAGATGACCGCAATACAATAACGATTTGTTTACTTTATTACCTAAGAGAACCATGTATTAAATAAATTATGATATCGATAGAGATAACAGCTAGCGTTAAGACACAGAAACACACAGAACAGTCGTACCTGTGTTGTTATGGTGAGAATTTAGATTAATTTATTTTCATCCTTTCACCCACGCCCTATCTCGTTTATATATTAGATGTTTTCGGGTCGTCTATCTATCTAGGGGGCTTGACAATGGCACCAGTTTTTGCACAGCGGCTACCATCTGACCTCTCCAACCCAGAAATGAAGCCAGACCTAATTCTGGATTAGGTCGAATCTAGGTTTCTTCCCGGTGTTTATTTTCGCCGCCAGAGCGGCGTAATACAGAAAATGTACTGAAGTAGAAAAAATCACTTCGATCACCGCAAGTCGGAAATCCAGGGTACTCCCCGCTACACCGCCGTGACTCCGTGGTACAGGTGAGTTGGATATAACTTGTGCTCTTCGACCAAATGTACTAAGCCTGTGCAGGATTTAGTAATAACCAAACATAGTTCCAGCCTTGTCTTGGCGGTGGGGCTCAGTGATGAATCGAGACCTCTTATAAGAAGAGGGGACAAAAGAGCAAGAAAGCGGCGCTTTTACGCACGAGGCAAGAGGCGAGGATGGGAACATTGCTCCATTGCACTGTTTTTGTGGGTATTCGGCACTATAACGTGCCGCGAGCCCCACATACCACTGGACAGCACCCACAGCCGGTGAAGGCGCGTAAATGCGTTTCCCCGCATCAAAAAAGGGTTTAATAATACGCTTGACAATAAAAAGGGAGGTTAAGTCACATAAAGGAGAGCAAAGATAGTATCTCCCTATGCCACTTCGGCCCTGTCATGTTAATGGTGCACTGATTGTCTAGCGAGCAGATGTGTCCCAGTAGCCGAGGCAAGGGAATGCGCGTTACATTCTCAGTCGCGGCGTGCTAGCGGTCCGCGGTCACGACTCTCGCCGGTTATATTTAGTGCTCGAACCGCCTCGAAAGGTTACTTACACAGAATTAGCCGCGCCAAACTTAACTCTCACTTATTTTTGCACTGCCGGAACCGACCGTGTCTTGTCTGCCGGCTTTTTATAACTACCTATACGTTGACATTGTCGGCATGTTGTGTTGTTGGATATATTAAATATATAAGTAATGAATCTGAATGAAGATAATGTGTCATATATGAACATTTGGATTGTTTAGCTATTGTGTCTTTTGTCGGGACAGCGAATGGGTTTATTATGTATTGAATATTAATAATTACATGTATAATATTCTTTGGGCTAGTTGTATACGGTCCCTCGCAATCATGAGTACGTGAGTAGTTGATAGAAATAATGGGAAAAGAGCAAACTAGTTACTGTAGTATTTAGTACCTACGTTCAAAGATTATAAATACACGTCGGGGCGGGAGCCGCTTCGTGTAAGTTACGGCCGCATGACTCACGGCAAAGGTAAATTCACTGCGAATGACAACAAGTAAAAAGTGATCACATCTAGGTCCTTAGACGTCAACACTCCTCAATACAAAACAATGTGTTTGTTTCGGTGAAACTAACAATAACTTAGTTAATTTGAAAAAAAAACTATTGGCGTTCATTAAACGAAGCAATCGACCTTCAAAGGCTATATATGTTAAAAGACAGGGAATCGATGATAATAAACAAATAAAGGGAATAAATAGGCCGACATGGCACCTGTAGGCGCTGTAGTCGCAACGCGAACGCCATAAAACTCCTAGGGCCTGGAGCGTCAATTCTTACTAACTTCGAGAGACCGAAGAACTTTCGTAGTTATATTACGAGCCCTAAAAGTGAATTTAAAATGTGATGAGTGTGACTGATGGCATATTTAGAAGTATAACGAGTGCCATTATATGCACGGGCCCTATCACCGAACACTTCTGGACATGTCGGCACGATTACCAAATCGCGCTCTTACGTCTGGAATACGTATTTTTGGTATCGCAAGAAGTTAATACCTACGCTATCGGTTCGCATATCGGGCGCAGCTCAACTTCCTCTCATTCACCACATTAGCCTTAATCCTTATGCACTTCATTGTTTCATACAACTCACCTCAACTCCGAACATTTTGAAAATAAATGTTTGTTTATTGTATTATACATTCAAATAATTGGCCAGTTGTTTTATATCACTGAAACTCAATGTCTGTAGTGTAATAGTTTATAGTTCATTGACACATTGCCCCTACCAATTTCTGCTAATCTGTCAGATGAACTGCTCACCGCTCACAATAATCATGAGAAGGCCAGCTTTTACACTAAAAATGATACCAAAATCATGGTGACAATTATAACAATACCAACGGAATTTATAAATAATATAAAAAATATTCTTAATCTCACATCCCATAGCAGAGAAATCGTTCAAACATGAGAAATACGAAATTATTTTTGTACAATCTGTTTAATTATGCTAATGGCGCCTCGTCATACTAACATGGGAACTGCAGCACATGTGACCACAATAAATGAGCGAATTTAGAACAAATGTGAGAAAAACAATCCTAATCCATGTACAAAACATGACAAGTTATTTCTGTTGCGTCTAAATTGTATGGTAAATTAGCCTTTACCAGCAACTTTAGGTACATAAATGTTACTATCAGATACCCGTAGCGGACGCACCTGTTAATATGGAATAAAACTTGGAGGCAGATGGATACAGTCAAAATTTGAACTCAATCGGTACTGATATTTACAAATTTCTGAAGCGTACGTTACAAACGTAAGTTGTGTGTGTACTATGGTGTTCTAAAAATACTGGCAATAAGTCGATTCATATCAAAGTTAATTCGTATAAAATGTTTACAGCTTTTTAAAGGTGCGCTCATTGTTCATTGAAAACAGTTCTCGTTTATAAGTGAGCGTCTTGAACCTTAATCTGTAAACGAAACGTCCGCCGTCTCTTTGATCGTGCACATCAAGCTGCAAAATATTAACTATACCTGAAAAACTTTCAACATATATCGCACACGTCACGCTACGAGACTGGACAGGACTGGACTTGTCATACCCGCACGTGCCATACACACGTCAAAAGTAACGCCTTTGTACACACTGGACTCATTCAACATTTGACAAACGTAATACAATATCGATATACGTGCGCCATCGATATTTACAAACGTATGTCAACATTAGGTTGGGTATACGTTTGTAAATATTGATGGCGGTTTGACTGAACATTCTTAAACCCATGATACCGCTTCATCTATATTATTAGTATACAGTTGGTTCTCCCAAGCCATAAATTTGAATACGCAGCGTTTACACCTAAGTCTTGAATTTTTCAGTCCGGACGAAGACTACTGGGGCTCCCAAACACGAGTTTTGCTCGCGTTGTGTATAGCCACAGCTATGTACGTACATATCAAATGTACCCGCCACCTCTGTCTTTTATATTTAATATGTATCTGTATGTGCTTACTGCTTGATTCATGTATCTGACTAGTACGTTATTGAATTCCAGGCAACGGCACGATAGACTTCCCCGAATTCCTAACGATGATGGCGCGCAAGATGAAGGACACGGACAGCGAAGAGGAAATCCGTGAGGCGTTCCGTGTGTTCGATAAAGACGGCAACGGCTTCATATCTGCCGCCGAGCTGCGCCACGTCATGACCAACCTTGGGGAGAAGCTCACGGACGAGGAGGTCGACGAGATGATCCGCGAGGCCGACATCGATGGCGACGGTCAGGTCAATTACGAGGGTGAGTATCCCCTTTACGATCGCCTAACACCGCCCCTACGTACGTCTAACCGGCATGAGGAGGCACCTACACCGCTACGGACACATAATTGTATTATTTCTTATGACATAGAAGATTGAATCTTTAAAAATTCCTAACCGAATCGAGGAAACAAATTAAATCTGCCGGAGATTAGAATCATTTGTCACATATCCGGCTTAGGAGTGTGCTGTCGAGATCTGCCATCAGACTATGATATCACATAATTACAGGGTATATCCCTGGTGGTTTACTTGAATCTTCTATTCAGAAGAAACATTCTAGAGTCGGTCAGGTTCTAGTGAAAGTCAAATACAACTCGGTCACAATATGTTATCGGGAATGATCGCGTCTCTCTCCCTATTTCATTGGTACAATTAGCACAGAGACAGAACGCGTTGACGTCATCTACGCTCGAGATGCAAATGTTGTGACTGAGTAGTACAGCCAGCCGAGTTAAGGTAGCGCGCGGATTACTTGAACATATTGTCATAGAGGAGCCTCCTTGGAATCGGTTATGTTCTACTCAAAATGCTATCTATCGCTCGCCTCGTTAGGATTTATCTTTTATTCGCTTTGTGATAATGTCCGCCCTCATCTGTAACGTTTCTAATGTGACTGACACCGCTCGCTCCTCTGACACACAGATATGCGATACCACTCCCAGCGTGATAGTTACGGTGTTCGTCTCCTGTAGCTCTGCTCGATCGCAGCTGACTCATGGCGGAATGTTCCGCCATAAAAATGATGTTTGCTTTCTTCTAGGAACATAAACAATGAACTGTTTAGGTTGTGCTTGATTTATTAATACCCTGACGAGTACAAAATGATACCGGTACATAGAAAGCACTGCAGACTACATACATTATACTTTCGTCTTCAGTCTAAACTCTTGAGATATTCATGCGGGGTACAAATTAAAAGTATATTTGTCGCCCTCATATTAGATTTTTTTTTTCAGAAAAAAACTAATACAATTATTGTAATCTATATTTTCGATTGCAGTCTTAATATTTTTGAAGTCAAACTCAACAGACCATCATAATCTCTCACTGGTAAAGCAAGCTTAACATACCTCAAATACAACTAATATTATATTGGAGTAATCTTGGTATTTCAATATGACGTAGTCTATAGTGAGTTGGTGACATTATGATGTCATACGTCGCCCGTTGGCATATATGCATTAGCACAAAGATAAGTTTCCAATGCTAATTAATTACTTGCTTATATATACGTGCTCTACTTGGATTTTACGATGTACCAAATTGTTCAAAACGATTTAAAATAAAAGTTACGTCATCGCACGGAACAATTGAAAACAGAGGCGTGCGGAGTACACAAGCGAGCAGTTTGCATGTACAAACCCATAACACGAGCGATCGATATTGATCCATTTTGCAAGCCCAGTACAACAGTACCAATGAAGCACCAGTTTATATATACACGCTCTGCAATAACAGTCTTCTCTGCGTGTCGCGTCGCCAAGTGCACAAGATTTCTACTACTAAGTCATATCTACCCGCTTCGTGACACTCCATTTTGTCGACCCGACCTGCAGAGACTGAAAACATTGACATTGTACAGTTGCAACTTTGTACCGACACGGCGCTCTCTCTTCCAGACTTCCATGCGCTCGCGAAAGTGATATTTGGTCGCGGGGACGGAAGCCGCTAGCGCGCGGCCCACCCCGCTAGTTTCATTAAATTTACTAACAGATATGGACTCTACAATATCGCTGTGATCTCACAATGCCCCCTAGTAGCGTGTAGAGAAGCCCTGCGCCCGCGGTCTACTAGGTACTGCCAGTGCTGTCTCAATGGTTTGCTGCTCGTTAACTGTTTCTATCTATAATATGTTTAGCTTCTCCTCGGCTCCCCACTTCACTCTCTGGGTAACTCACCACTGTTGTAATTTAACTGGCGGGCTGCACGCAATCAACACATTGCGTGCGGCCTATGAGTCGTCAATTTTCCTGCAACCCTGGTGCATGTGTCTAATATCTGTATAGAACTTATCGAAATACCACCTGGCGATCCCCCCC
>JAFELO010002206.1:84887-116816 GCA_017140195.1 Eumaeus atala
AAGGCCGTCCTTTCTTGCGCGCTTTGTTCCTTCCGTTAAACGAGCAGCAAACAGGAGAGAGACGCGACGAAATCACACGCCTCATTACTCCGAACAGACTTCACTGCACTGTTCATCTCTAACTGGGCCGAAACAATCGGTCGCACACGTTCAACTCATCACGAAGAGTACGCCGGTGCTCTGGTGTGTTTTTACAAGTAATTGGGAGGGGTGGTATTTCATATTCCCTATGTAGTGGCATGAACAGGTTCGATCGTTTCTTATTACTTGTTCGAGTGTCGGCGAACACATGCCTCCCTTCCATCGCCGGGCGAGCCATGTGTTCGCTAAGCTACTTGTGTTTTTATCACGATGGTTATATCTAACAGGTAATTTAATAGTTGCATCTATTTGTCGGTTGTCATTTTTTTTGTGTTTTTATACGGTATTAATACTTCACCTGGAGATGTTTGCAATGGTTTTGTGAACATCTTCGGTATTGATTTTTAAATTACCTTCGTACTGATCAGTGTTTTTTTCTCTTTCAGAATTCGTCACCATGATGACGTCGAAGTGAGCCGCCGGCTAGTGTGTGTGTATAAAAGAGAATTATAAATACATTTTATTTCATGACACACAATATACCATCGTATCGGACCTGCATTTCTTTAGTGTTTGCGATAAATTAAATATTGTCATCGTTTCAGTTTAATCGTACGGCGGCCGGCGCGGTCCCCGTCCGCCATTTTTATTTAGACTTAAAGTATTCCGTTAATTTTACTATGTAAGGAAGGAAATTTCAAGTGTAGCGGTATAATGGCGAAACGAATAGGTGTGCGTCGCAGTGACGGTTTTTGCGCGTGTGTGTGTGTGCGTGTGCGCGTGTTTGCGAGCGAGCCTCTGTGTGCGTGCTAGCCTCCGCACTTTCCGATACATTTTAATGTAAATTTTTTTCAAGTATGAGATATTTATAAAGTACGTGATGATAAAAATAAGAAAAAACCCAAAAAAATATACGGCGATCGTCGCAGCGTGATCGTGTTGGATGTTTAAATTAACTAACTCAGTAAACGAATAGATTTGTCGGTACATTGATATAATATCTGTAAATGACTTGATAAATATTATATTTCTATTGTCGGTGAAACTAATTCTATCGAATGGGAAGTACTCCGCTCTGTTATTCTCTTGACATTTAATTCATTCTGTTATTAAATTTTACAAAAGACATACTGAAAATAAATGTTTCTTCATTTTTAGGTCAATAAGCATCCGTGTTTTATTTTAGTATCCTTACCTTACGAGTGATATATTTTTATTATTTTTAAAGAAAAAATGGGCACTAAACTGATAACATGGACTGGAATTACTGTGCTCAGTGAATTAGAAACTTCATCATCCCATCACATGAACACAGCGGGCCACAGGATTTAGCTTCTCTGTGTGAGCAGTCCACTGTCACACTACGTAACTGGTACCTCCGTCGCACCATGGAAAGTATATGAAACCCATAGGTATAACTTAAAAATGGTTGTCTGCTTAAAGCTACTCTCTCACATCAACTGGCTGGAATCTGGACACCTCCGCTGGCATTGCTATTGATTTAATACTTCGGCCTGACTACGTGCCAAAGATGGTAAGCAAACTAGTAGCCCTTTTTCTAGGCAGGATTTAGATGTACATTTAAGTCCAAGGGGCCAGTGTCACACTTATGGAGGTAAGTGTGACACTGGCCCTTTGGACTTAAATATGAGGTAACTAATAGAAGTTTTGGCTAGTTAGTACTACTCTATTCATAATAATCTACACTAATAATATAAAGCTGAAGAGTGTTCGTTTGAACGTTTGATGTATGGATACTGACCCGAAATGCAAAAAATATTTTTGTGTTGAAGACTCCCATTTAACTGGGAAGGCTATAATAGGCTATATACCATGACGCTGCGACTAGCAGCACCAGAGTTATGCGGATGATGCTAGTTACTTCAAAATTGTAGTTTATAGTCTACTTGAGCTTCCGTGGGTTAACCGGGCTTTGATCTAAAATAAACCTGTAAGAACCCGTTTCTAAATCTCATAAGCTTTAAACCTAAATTCATTTCGTAATATTATAAAACCACCCACATAGTGAATTGAAAAATTATTTTTTTTATATATAAAATGATCTAAAGCTGTTTATTTAGGCATTTCTCACTGTTTTTTATAACCCATTCATTCCGGCGGACGCTGATCGTCTTTTTTTTATTTCTTTATATGTGGATTTTGTTGTTTATGGTGGACGCGAACGGCGTCAAATTCTAAATGAGTTTGTTTTCATCAGTCGTTAAATTTGTTAAAATTTCTGGGAAATAAACGTTTATTTTTCCAATAGCTACGAATTGCAGAGTATACCTAGTCTTGCCATGAATATTGTAACAAAATGTTAAAAAAATAAATAACATTTATTTTCTTCAGTGTGTTTAATACACAAATATAAAGTAATTAAAAGTATAAAACGCGAAGTTTGAAGTGATTCCTATTACCTGCAATACAGTACTTTAAACGTTGAGGCCAGTTACCAATAGAAGCACGTACTCCTTCCACGAGGAAGTCCTTCACTCGCGATCGTACGGATTGTTCTCAGGACTCCAAGTGTCCGTTTTAAAGCAAGCTATACTCTAAAATTGACCATAAAACGGATCCAGCGGATTAAGGTCAGGTCTAGATAAAGGGTAATCTTTAGCTCTTATCAAGATTGGTTTTTTTATAGTATAGGGGAACAAACGAGAAGTCGGAGCCTTTCTACGACTACCGATGCCCATGAACATTATTATTATTGCCCTTACTTACTAGAATGTGTTATACATATTGGGTGTTAGGAATACAATCTTGTCAATATGTTTTCGTGCAAAATTCACATGGACAGGTGATTTAATAATCATTAACAGAAGAAGTTCTAAATTAGATAAAGTACAATTACAATGCAAATTCACAATATATAATATAAATGTCTGTAAATCTGAAATGTTAAAAATAAGCAAATCAAGTCATAAATTAATAAATATAGTTATAATAAATAAGTATAAATTATACCAATAAAAATTATAGGTAACGTTAAAAAACAAATTTGAATAGCCAAAAGCTAGTTTAGTCACAGCAAATATACATGTTATGAATAGCTATAGAATCTGTACTTAATAAGTGCCTAATTAATAATGCAGATGTCATATTTTGTCATTTAAATATTCGATAATTGAGTAATAACATTTATTTAATAGAAGTCTAAAAAAAAGTCTTTCGTTTAAATGTCAGCAAATTTAGCTCTTTGAATTCGTCCGGAATGTGATTATATATTTCTACAGCCCTGCAAAATGCATTCCTACTTGGGATGTTTTTGAGTAGGCACATAAGTTGAATTTAACTCTTGATTTATAGTTTTTTCCTAATTTGTCTTAATCGTAACATTCTTCTGTTTCTGAGGTTTGAAACGGGTTTGTGTTAGATGAGTGCTATTCTGCGACTTGGTACAGTATTGCGCAGGCCCAGTCTACCGAGGAATGAGCACGAATTAAGTGTAAGTTAAATGCTAAAATAAAATAAATCAAAGAATGTAATACTAGTACGTATAATGTGCATGATATAACAATTTCGCTGTATGTCGGTTCGTTCGACTGATTGGGAAGCTTCCTTACAGCTTTGAACATAAATGCGGTCATTTTGTTTGTTAAAATGTTGCTCAATTCTAAAAAAGTTACTCAACCGTAAACAATTTTTTTCTCTGGCTTCGCTTTGCGTTAACCGGAATAACTAAATAATCGTAATTTTTCGGGTACTTATAATAACTTATGACATCAGGACATCTGTCGTGTTGCTGTAAAGCCTTCTAAAACGTCGGGCTAGTCAAATAATTAATAAACCGCTATAAAATACGTAAAACTAGTTTTATTGTGATGAGTAACATTCGCGTCAACTTAAGACTGCAATATTATTGATAAATTGCGGAAGACGCCGATCGAATCGAAAAGATTGCTAATTACTGATATACCCGTAACAGTAATTGACAGCATTTTATTCGTGTTCCTGTTTATATGCACATTTTGTTAACTAATTGTGACAAAAATGAACCTCTACTTAGATCTGCGTACATCAAATTTACAAGTTAACTAGGGTTGGCCAACAAAATGAACCGAAAAAATTCAATGCAATCTTATTTGGACAGAGAAACCGCCGACAGGCGTCTGAAAAGGTCCTTATTAGGTGACGCGGTCGCCGATCGGCTATTTAAATAGAAGAAATCGTCGCAGTCGGGCTGAGAACTCCGCGTTTGTTTGCCGGGAACTTCAGCAAAATCTAGATTTATATGTAAAAAAGTAGGAACACATACGACGCGTTGTACTCACGCAAGGCGCGCAATGGAGATGTTGTTTGGCGTTGGCATAAGTTTGGGTAACCGTTTTTCTGTTCATTAGTGAACTTCCTTACAGCTCCAAAAGAAAGCCTAACTATACGTTTGAGTAACTAGATAAGAATAAAACGGCTACATAAATATGTATATATTTTCAAAACAAAACTAATGTTACCGACTAGAGAGACACAATGCAGATGTGAAGGCAAGATTTGAGATCGACAATGTAGGCTTGTCACTTTACTACCAGTGGTCACTAGTTAGTTTACAAGCATCGATGGAGTATTTAAATCAGCCGTTGGGATATCAATGGTCGGTCGGGGATACAAGATGTGGTCTCTACATATAAAGACCTATTTCCAGCAGTGGCATAAAAGCTATGATTTTTTTCTTCTAGTGTACTCTAAACGGTTGCGGCGTCCTCGTGCTTTGTAAGAAGTTTAGGCCTGATCAGGTACTCCGCGAGCGTGCGAGTGGGACGGCCGCTCATGCGTCCCGTTCGCAGGTAGGCGGGGCCGGCGTGTGTGACTCGCCCTACCCCCGTCACGTCCATGTGCATCCACTCCGTACACACGAACCGCTGCAATTTATATTACAGACAATCTATACGATATTCACACAAAATATTGATAAGGTTAAAAAGTTAAGCATGAATTTGAATAAATATTTTTTATAATGAACCTTAAAGTTATCTTTGATACGATGGTCACGGAGCGGAGGTGGGACATTATTCCAACATTTAGTTGCTGCATATTTGAAACAGCCCCTAAATGCTGCCGCGCGGTGTACGGGCATGGACAATGTACAAAGAGCGGCTCTTGTGCGATGTGTAGTGTTCGTATCCCTTGTCCCATCCAGCTTATACAGTATAGTAGGTATATGCGCATGCCATGCCAAATAACATGGCCGCAAGATGTAGCTGTGAGATGTTTTTATCGTAGCCGAATTTATCATCGGCTATTATGAGCCTTATACATGTTAAGCCTAAAGTAAGTTGACATTCAAAGGTTGCAGCACAATTGGGTGGGAATGACCGGGGAAATACTGTAGGAAAGTTATCTGTCACTTCCCGTGAGGTGAGTTTCCAGTGGAACATTGGAGAGAAAAAACGCCTCGATGGCAATTAAATGTTTTCTACAGTACATGTACCTTCAGAAAAGCAGCCCCGTTGCATGCGGATGCTCTGCCAGATCCTTTATTTCTAAGATCCACTGATGGGTTATCTGCAAAGAAAAGTTGTCATAGAATTACTTGGTTACGGTAGGGTACTGGTTTTTAAAGTTTTCGTAAACCTTAAAGCATATGAAGTACCAACATAATTAAAGATAAGCCATGTATGTAATGGGCCTCTGGTATAAGGCTGTACCTGTGACGCGCTTATGGTAGTAGTCCCAGGACGGGAACAGCCAGGGCCTGTCGCCGGACACTGCGCCCGCTTGCCTGATGCCTCCCCACGCGGACGGGGAACTCGCGAACACGCCGAACGCGCCTTCGCCGGTGGCTAACTGGATACCTCCTGGAGATATCAGTGCAAGCATTAGTGCCGTCGCCCTCCCAGTTCGAAGTGTATTCGCCCTCAGGCTCATCAGGCATGAGCTAAAATATTTGGCAGTAGCCTAGGGCGGCATCGAACAACAATGCACCTACCTACCATTCCACCAGTGCGTATCGTTTAGGTATCGTAGTCGTAACTTCTGTTTTTTAGTTCACCAGTTAACTGTTAGGGCGGGCCTAACAGTCCTGCTTGGGGTACACTGTTGCTATAATATGTATATAGAGATGACAGATGTCCTGATGCCACAAACTATTAAAAGTACCCGAAGAATTGTAATTATTTAGTTTTCCGATTAATGCAAACAATACTTATTATATCTTGCTGTCTTGAGATTGAACTGTTAGGTTTAGTTTTTGATTTGATTATGTTTACCACTCCCCTATTAAAATTGGATGTTTTTCAATTTCAATGGTATCACGGATCGTCCTTTGCAGGAATCGGTGTTCCCTAGCGAGGATTTGCGCTTTATAAAATTTTATGTAATGGCTGGAGCCAACTTCAGCATGCCACAGACCACAGATACTGCAACTCGTCCGTGTTCCATGTCGGCCATATTTCAGCAGAGTTATCTTTAAAGTGCTTACTACACATACGGCTTCTTACCCAGCGAATGCTTACTTACCCGTAGGTAGGTTGGCAGGTAGCTGCCGAATGAAAATCTCGCTTAATCTACGAATCTGGATTGTAGATAATTTCAGTTTTGATTAACCTTTTTTTTGAAGCAGGGTAACGCATTTATGAGCCTTCACGGCCCTGAGTGGAGTTCAGTGGTGTATGGGGCTCGCGGCATATTATAGTGCCAAGTACCCGGAGAAACCACCGCGCAGCAGTGTCGCCTTTGTTGAGGTGCCCGGAACAACGAAGCATCAGGGCAACTCGACGGACAGTCGCCACCATAAGTGGCCGACGCCTCCTCTACAGCAGGGTTGCCCCGCACCACAGGACAACCCCGCCAATTTTGGGACAGTGCAATGGGGTGAGGTTCCCATCCTCGCCCCTTGCCCCGTGCGAAAAAGCGCCTCCTCCTGTTGCTCTTTTGTCCCCTCTTCTTATAAAAGTATGGTAATAATGCTATAATAATGTCTGAAAAAATGCCGCCTTATCAAACAACCCATAAACTATGTCGAGATAAGAGTTATCAAATTCAAGAATAATGTAATGAAATCCGGTTGATATTTCCGTAGATTATCGCGTTTAAATAATGCCTACGATACTAAGTATTATGCATAATTGGGGCATACAAACGGCAGTATGTAGGAGCAGTGAGATATTATGCATTTTAGGGTGTCGTACCGTAAAAGGAAAAAAAAACAAAACTCTTATAGGATCACTTTGTTGTCAGTCTGTCTGTTCGTCCGCCGCTCTTACGCCCATTGACGCAGACGCGGTAAAGCATTAGCATATTTCCATAACTCCGATTGCACAAGATTGCGCCTTAGTCTGGCAAGGAGCGGCTGCGGATGTCTGTCCCGAAAAGGCTAACCTCTCGAGCTCTCTCCTTCGTTCAGCCAGCTCTTTGGTCGCTATAACGGAAGTTTAACGGAAACTGTAACGAAATTTAAATAACATTATATTTTTTTAAGTGATCACCAACGCCCATACACATCCGCAATACCAGAGGATTCGCAGATGCGTTGCCAGCCTTTTGGAGATAAACAGGCTCCTTTGTTGAAGATCCTTAACTCGTATCGACCCAAGAATAACGAAGGGGGTAGCCGATACATTAGGATGTAGTGTGCGAGGAAAAATTGCGCTGCTTATTGCGGGGACTTCGGCCGGTTGAATTTTGACATTAAGTCCTGTAATGAGATTCAGCTGCAGATATTAGTCCGTACAATTCCTCGGAACACTCCTTGTGATAAATGCAGTAGAATATGCACATTGAACTGACATCTCTACGCCAGGCAAGAGTATCAAGCTGGTTGGAAAGACCTTGGCTATCGACCAGTCGAGCTGCTCTGCGTTGACCCTGGTCAAATGGACTGGGCTGATGTTAGGGGCTCCAGCCCAAATGAGAGATCCATGTACGGTCTGATCTGCACTTTGTAAAGTTGCAGCCGATAAGCTGGTGTTAAGTACAGCTTTGCCCTACCGAGCACGCTTAGCATCTGGGAGACTAACTTAGCCTCTACTTCCAAATGACTGCGGAACTGAACTTTACTTGAGATTTCGACACCAAGTAACGAATGGTAAACTAACGAAACCTAAGTAACTTAGCGAAACTTACTACGTCTAAATATTTCATTTTAACATTGGTACCTGCTTTTGACCTTAAAAGGTGATCCGGACAACACGGTGGAGTAGTCTTACAAATAAGAGCAGCGCTCGCGCGGCGCTGGAGAGGAGTGAGAATACTTGCGCGTGAGCGTGGCCACGTCCACCACCATCCTGGGCTTGAACACAGACTGCCCGTACACCAGCGCGTCCGCCAGCATCAGGCGGCCCTCGTTGTCGGTGTCCTCGATCTGCACAAATATATTGGTACCTATATAACAAAGCAATTTACATATTTGTTATACTTTTACTTTTCAGGGTTCCGTACCTCAAACGGAAAAAAGGATGACTTTTTGTCTGTCTGTTAAGAATTTTTTTTCTCGATGACGCGTGGTAGGATCAAGCTGAGATTGTCGGCACGTCACGTAAAATCTTAAAGCCCTGTAAAAATCATACTTCTGACTCAATGCAATCAAATCACACTGAGTCCCACAATCCACTGGACTCCACCCAGGGCCGGAGAAAGCGCGTGAAAAATGGTGTTTATATAGCCATATTTAATAAATTTTGTGATTCTAACGCAACGGTTTCACGCGTTCACTAACGAGAGTTGGTATGACATCTTCAAGGTGATAGCGCATCCCATCACCAAGGCGTATATATAAAGAATAGGTCCGAAAATTGCTAAATTATTAGTATATCTTAAAAAAAAAGCTATTAATAAGTTATGTGTATTATAATAGCTCATTTTCTGAGATATGTTGTAATTGTACACTTATGTATGGAAAAAGTTTGTAACAGTCTTTTCTTTGTCGGTCCCTCAATGCTGAGGAACGTGACCGCATGTACTTTGCCGCTGTCGCCAGTCCTTCGCTGTACATGCGGCACGCGGAGTGTAGTTTGTAGTAGGCATACATGAATTTTATTCGGTCTGTACGTTCGACTCGCACTTGTCCGTTTATTTAAGCACAAAATCTACACGTCATCATGTTGCTGACTTTACAGGTGCGCGTGATGGTGAGCGTGCGTGTTCCGGGTCCCTAGCCTGTGAGGGTACTCGGCGCACTGCGGTCGCGGCGGTCTCCTGTTGCGGAGGGTGGCCACAGCTTGGGGCTTCACCTTACGAGTGCGCCTCCTCTTGGGCTTGGTCGTCTTCACCTGCCTGGGTTTGAGGTCGCTGGCCGGGGCGGCAAGGGATGAGCCTGGGCCGTACTCGACCTGTCCCTCCCTCCGCAACGGAGCCGCGGGCGCAGGAGCGGCGCGGTGTCGGCCGTGATTCACGTTGTATGCGCGGATTCGTTCATTCAGGCAACTTGGATCCACACCAACGCACTCGGAAACGCTTGCTGTCTCTCTCTTGCCGGAAGATGAGGTAGTGATAGTGCCGTCCCGCTTGCGCCCCAGCCCTCTCGTCCTTGTTCGGAACGCGGTCCGGAATAATTATTATTCCGTGCCGTGTTTAGAACTCGGGCGAAGCCAACGCGCTTTCTGTATACCTGTGTATAGTCTAGTATAGAGAAAGGAGACCTAGACCCAACAGGTCCGAAGCCGCACCGCGTAACATACTCCCCGACTTTTTTGAAGAAAGGTCGGGGCAGTGGACAGCGAGTTCGATGGAGTTCCAACCACCACCGAAGAATGCCACGGAAGAAGGTCGAACGGACGATAATCAGGAGACCCCTGTTCCCTTCAGAGGACGAAAGGAAGGAATACCTAGCGGAGCTGGAGGAGCTACGCCCGCAGAAGCGCGCGGCGTCCTCGCCCGCTGAAGGGCCTTCCAAGGTGGTCGTAGTGGAGGAATCGCACTCGACCGCCACCTCTTCAACGCCAGGAAAACCGCGTTCATCACCGCGGTCTGCACACCCATCACCGGGTGCGTTTCGTGCGACATATACCGGCGAGAGGCGGGAGACCCGGCTGCCTGCACCACGCGCAACTGGACCGCCTGAACAGCGAGGAGCTCACACGCCTCTACGAGGTGAGAGAACTCCTCTGCATGCCCGGAGTGGTCGTGGAGGGGTGGAAGGGCAGACAGGGACCGTCACAGTGTCACCGTTGCCAGCTCTTCGGACACTCCTCAACCAACTGCCACCGGGAGATTAGGTGCGTCCGCTGCGGTGGGGTCCATGCAGTCGGAGACTGCACGCTGCCGAGGAGGGAGGCCAGAGCCCGAGGCATGACCATCCATCCACCCATCCCACCCAAGCCCGCTGTGCATGGAGACAAGTTCATACTGGTCCCTCACGGCCGACACCGTGCTCGTTTCGGAGGGAGGGACAGGTCGAGTACGGCCCAGGCTCATCCCTTGCCGCCCCGGCCAACGACCCCAAACCCAGGCAAGTGAAGACGACCAAGCTCAAGAGGAGGCGCACTCGTAAGAGGAAGCCCCAAGCTGTGGCCCTCCAAAGCTGCCACCCTCCGCAACAGGGGACCACCGCGACCGCAGTGTGCCGAGTACCCTCATATGCTAGGGACTCGGAACACGCACGCTCACCCCACACTACAGACACCAATTCCCACACCACGGCATCATTCCCCCCACCTGCGCGGGAACCGAGGCGCTCGGAAGGGGAGCAGCGTCGGCGCGACGAGCCCAATGTCTACGTTGACGATCTCAGGGAGCTAATCCGAGAGATTGTCAGAGAGAAACTGAGGGCGGTCGTGAAAGACGAGCTGTTCAGGGTACTCAGGGACCCTCGCATCTGGGCGCACACAAGCACGGAGCCAACCAACGGGGCGCCAGTGATGGATCGTGACGAGCTCAGGGTCGCATACTGGAACCCCGGAGGTATAGGAGGCAAGAGCGACAGTCTTCGGCTGCTCGCTCAGCAGTATGACTTACATGTCATCCTGCTGGGCGAGACTTGGCTGAGGCCGACGCAGAGCCTCCGGCTACCGAACTACGTCGCGTATCGGAGGGACGAGGTGTCGCCGAGCGGGAGGCCGTACAGAGGTACGGCTGTGCTCGTTCGGCGGGACGTCGTCCACGACGAATTGAGACAGGGCCCCTTCACCGACATGGGCTCGACTGGTATAGTCGTTCACATGGCGGGGGAGGTGCTCAGGATCTACGCGGCGTACAGACATCCCGGGAACAGTTTTGACCTAGGTGATGTCCACAAGGTGCTGGGGAACGGCGGCCAGGTGTTGTTGCTCGGCGACCTGAACGCTAAGCATCCAGCTTGGGGATCGGCCGTCACAAACAACACTGGCTTCAGGCTGCAGGAGGCCTCGGAAGAGAGAGAAGACGTCTCACGAGGCCAAGGACCACTATCACTCCACTTCTAGACACCAAGGGCGCGAAACACTACGGAGCGCAGGCTCGCGCCGAGGTGCTCGCATCACATCTACAACACGCAGTTTTCAACACATCCAGAGGCGCATTCGCGAGCTCCTCCATAGCCCGACTCCGCCACTCTGCGGGAAGGATTTCATTTACCCCTCTGAGCTGTGGAATGTCACACTTCGCCTCTCGAGGCGCAAAGCTCCAGGCAGACCGTATCCGCGTGAACTCCCCCCCNCCCCCCCCCCCCCGTGATCCACCAAACGGACTAGGGACTGCGTGTCCTGCGATCCGGACGAGGATCACACATGCGCACGCATAACACACTCAATCACTACTCACCTCAGTCACAAAACACAGGCCCTAAACGGGCCGACATTTCCCTGAGCCAATAAGATAGGATGGCAAACCCGCAATCATTGCGGCCCCGTTACCGAGGGGATAGTCATCCCCTTGCGACCCAACCCGGGTTATGAGGTCCGCCTCGATGCCCGTAACACCCCACAGTTTCTGTGGAGATGACCAACAGTGATTCAGGCAAAATATGTGTGTGTTTTGTCCCTTCAGCCATTCCCTAATCAAAATAAACGAGGCAAAAAGCTGCCAGAATAACTTTATGTCCGAACAGCAAATAATGGCATCCGTTTAGTTGAAATTGATTGTTCGCTAAAATACAAAATTAAAAAAGTTCCAAAGGCAATTTGGGCGGCCGTTAAAATTGGTGGTCCATTACGCGCGTTTTTTAATTAAATATGGCGACCGGTGACCGCTGTCATTTGTCGAACATTCTGTGGTAGATAGATATATATGATGCGTTATCTCGTCTAAAAGTATAATACATCCACTGTTTTCTTCCTCAGACCTCTGTCGTCGTATTGACGTCTTATTTGGAGTCGCTAGCAGCAACAAACTTTTGCACATTCTAATTTTTTTTTATTTCTGTAAGGGTGTGAACGAGTATTCGGAGCCTTTTGATAACTACCGACGAAACGTGACATAATTGTTATGCAGGCGTTTTGCCCTCTATCCTCCCTCAATTCTCAAAGGGTAACAACCCACACAAAATTTGCGAAAATTAGCTGCGACAGAGGCCTTCGTTCGTTCGTTTTTACCCAATTTGACAGCAATACATCGGTAATGTCACTATCTTTTAATTAGTTAAGAAACGAGAGAAAGAGTAAATAAGAATAAAGATTCGTCTTCTCTCTATCTCCTTTATACCAAATAGTTTATTTTTAAGTGGATGGCAACTAGCAAGACAGTCCCGTATCTGTCCCTCGCCTGAACCGCTTGTTATATCTGCGGTTACACATCTACTGTAGAGGCAAAGCTATAGAAAAGACATGATCACACACAGTTTTCTGGGATTACAATGATATACGCATAGGGGTAAGCTTCAAAACCATTGACGCCTAAAACATTATTGATGCTTGCCAAATTTTTATACTATTTTCGTTGCCTTGAACTGTGTATAATGTAAAAAAAGAAAAAAACATTTATTGACCACAAAACCATTTTAGGGCAGAAGAATAAATAATAGTAAGAAAACATAGTGTGCCTTTAGGCCGCGCCAAGTTAGTTAAGTTCCGTTTAAGCTAGGTAGGCATGCAATGTATGGTACCATACGACCATGGTACCATACACCAACAACCAGGTGGTCGTGCCTACCAATCAGGGATAAAAACAAATAAAAATAGCACTCGCAGCAACCCGATGAGGCTGTATTGGGTTTCTCTTCGCTACCACGGCATAAGTTCAGGTCCGTAAAAATAATTTAAAAAAAAAACAGTCGGGACGCATACAATTTTCGCACCAATCTTCTTGTTAAATAAAATAGCTCGAGACTGTAGTTGGTTTTAGAAGCTTTGTTAATATTTTTTTTGAGTTTCGTAATATTTTAAATCGGGATCTTTTATTTGTTTGTTAACTATTTAATTATTATGATCTACAATAATACATAAATAGTTATTATACCGATAAAATCGAAAAATGAATCTCGCACAAAAACTCGGAGGCATAAAATAAATAAATACCTATGTACCTATTCTTGGCACAAATGTTGTAACAAAGAAAAAAAAATTAATTGTAAATAACATTTGTTACTTTTACGGTGTGTCACTTTAGTACACAAATATGAAATGATTAAACATATAAAAGCTTATCCGAAGTGGTCGCCATTGGCTGCAGTACAGTCCTCTTTTTTTACTCTTTCCACGAGGAAATGCTTCACTGCTAATTGTCGTGGCGTTTAGAGCAAGCCGTGTTTTATAAATCTGGCCACAAATCACAATCCAGCGGATTAAGATCGGGAATACGACGGCCACCAAGACCGCGTGGACCGGAGCTTCTTAACCCAGCACCGAGTCTTGCAGGAAGGACTACTTGGTTATTGAATATGGTGTTATTATGGTAGTTACCTTCTCAAGTATGGTATCTTGGTACACTTGCGCTGATGTTTTGATACTTTTTCACAACAATATGACTCCGACACTCCTTCATAGCTAACACCCCAACTAACCATCACTGAAGTCGGATAATGCCCACGTTGCACTCTGTAGACTAATTGGGAAGCTTCCTTAGATACTGCTATGCTCATGGATATATCTGATAAGGGACTCCTCGGATCGGTGCCCGTGGCATTTGCCGTCCCCTATTGTTATGCTTTGATCACAAACACGGTTGTTTAGTTTGTTAAAATGTTACTCTGTTGTAAAAAAAATCTCGTCCGTAAACAAAATTTCTCTGAGACCTCCCTTTGCGTACCTCTTCAATAGTTGTTTCGATTTTACCACCCTATTCATATTTGATTTATCAGTAAAGAAATGACCAGTGCGTCTCATAGAAGCTGCAAGTCTCCCATATTAAAACTTTATTTCCCGATATAAAATCTTTTGCTTTCGGATAGGATTTCTACGAATTCCTTCCCTTAATGCCTTGACGACTTTTCTCGTATTAACAATACGTGAACCGCCAAATCTTTCTCAGTCATAAACAGAGAAAGTCTCATATTAATAGCCCGGTTATACAAACACTTCACTGATACCAAGTGTATGGAGAGTTTGAAATATGCCTACTTTTTGTAATGCAGTCACAGCGATTCTGTCCTCTTTCACACCCCTCTCCATATTAATATCGCAAAATATTGTATAATTTATTGGTGCAAAATGAGAAAACACAAGAAACAATCGTACAAAAATGACAGATTTCAAATTGAAATGTAACATTTTTTATTTTAACAGTATTTATGGCCAGACTAAGTATATTAGGGGACTTTGAAAGTGTCATTGCTTAATGGTTAAGTTTAAGTGTTTGTGATAGGTGTACTACTGTGTGTGTATCTGTTTCGTCTAAGATCAGGAACTGGGATCAGAAAGCTGTTGTGGTGGTGTTGATTCGGCATAGAGCAGGTATGTTACCTCGATGTGCAGCCCGTTGAGCGCCTGCACCACGTCCCCCACTTTCATGCACTGTCCGCTCACCATGTTCTCGCACAGAGGGATCAGCGCGCACAGGTTTAACGGCTCCTGGTATAGAGCATTAATAAATGTTCACGGCGTTCCGAACATACCCTTGTCAATTGTTTGCTTGTGGAAAATTCGTCGGCGCACTTTCTGCCAACGTGAATACTGGTGTGCTCGCGGATACCTTTGATAGAGGACTCCTCCGACCCGAGCCTGTGGCATTTGCCATCCTCTATCGTTACGCTTCTACGTATACAACAGACAAGAAAAAATATCGTCAACTAACGATCGATATCACAGGTTAGAAATCTTGTTAGGTACCAGAAAATAACTATTTTTTAATGTAAAGGAGACAACTACGTTGCTCCAGGCATTTCTTAACTCCTGCCTATGTCCCGGGGTTATAACAGTACTGAGACAACTATTTCACAGTATTGGTTAAATTAATGTAAAAAGGAAGGAAAGGTTCCTAACATTCTGACTTCGCCCTCACCAAGTCCCTACCACGTCACTTTACGACTGTACGACGGTTGTACCTTCAGTTCCGCGGCGGCTCTGATGGCGCCGACGACGACGGCGGCGCCTGCCATGCAGCCCCGCCCTTCGGTCATGTCATCGTGCTTCTTGAGGCACAGACCGCCGCTGCGCAATATAACATAAAGTATAAGAGGTACGTTATGAGCTCAGCATTTCGTAAGCGAGGGTACTCTCCTGGCATGAAGTAATCCTGGCAACAACACTGCAAAACCTCTTCTACACTGTAGGACACAAACATGCATGAGTGTCGTGTCGGTGGCACGCTAGCACCCAAGCAATGAGCTGGGCAGTTCATCATTTGGTGCCAAACATTTATTCCTGATGCAAGTCGGCACAGAACTCTAGGCCTAACGCCTGTCGACATGTAACCTTGGTAAAGTTCAAAAAAAAAAGTACTTATATGTATACTAGCATATGACAATACTCAGACGTCGAAATTGGGAGGCAGGCAGGCACCATCCGAGAATTAATCACTCGCCCAATGCTGTAGTCACGCTGTGTTATCCCGGGTCTATCGGCGACAGGGCATCAGTTACGCGGCCCTGGCCATGTCTCCTCCGTCAGCAGTCCAGCGTCCTACTTAACTTATTAATCAGAATTAGCACAAAAAATATTAATTGAGTAGGCACTTTGTTAGGGAACATTGACTATTGTATTAGTAGTAGTTGACGTTATTCTGCTTCAGTAAATAAACAAATATTTTAATATAAATTCATCACACACTTCTCATAATTAGCTGTTACAGATCTTACCAGTCAAAGGTGACCCCTTTGCCCGTCAGCAGGGTGGGTGGTCCGTCTCCCGCCTTGTATTCTAGTTGCACCATGAGTGGAGTCTCGCAGGAGCCTCTGGCAACCGCTAGGAAGGCGCGCATGTCGTGAGCCTCCAGCCAGTGGCGCTCGTGCACTGTGACCTGCACGCCCAGCGGGCAGAGCACGTCCAAGCACTCCTGAGGGGTAAGTGACGAAGAGGTTGTTTAGGACGAAGAGAGACGGTCATACGGTTTATGGCACCTGGGGGAAGGCGGACCATGTAAGCTTTATTCATCGTGTTCTATAGAACAAAAAGCAATAGCTTATACGACAGGGATACACAGTTCTGAGCTCAGGGAGTGTGCGACCAGATACTTTCTCACCAAAACAAGACCAGGTCTATCATAGTGAAAACCACTGACGTGATGTTGACATTCATGTCGGGGATGTATCGCACCGCAACCAGCTCCTCATATGTATTGTACTACATGTTAGGAGCTGACTGACCGCGGTGCATTTTATAACAAAAATAGTGTCGAGCCTGTTGAACCAAGATTGTTTAGGCCGTACCAAGGAGATCTCTGGAGAGAAATGTTGAAAGTTTCGTAGCCGTTTCACTTGCCTGTGCAAAGTCCACCGGAGTCATCTTGTTTGCCGGCATGTCTGATAGGTAGCGTGCCCAGTTCTGACAGCGGCCTAGCACTGCGCCCCTCATCCAGCCTCTCGTCTCGACGCCGTAAGGGACTATCTCGGGCTGCGTGTGGCGGCCCTCAGTTTTAAACTCCTCAAACCTGGGTTAGAAATAAACTAAGATATAGTGGCACGACCGGGAAGCTTATAGTGGCTGACCGCAGGGTCATAACTTGCGGTTGTTCTTGTAAAGTAATACCGGTGTTCAGTCGAAAGAAGAGTATCTACTTTCTGAATCAACTTTATCTGTAACATGACCTAAAGTAGCTGTAGGGTCTCGCTGGGGCTGGATGCGATGGCCTCGGGACGCCTGTCGTAAGTTACTTCCAATCAATCTTGAAGAAGAAAAGAACGCCTTTTTAATGTGACTTCGCCCTCGCCGGAATACTCGTCGTATATCAAAATTGTGTGGAACCTCCAAGACGCGAGATGCGCAGCTTCTGCCGCGGCCTCCGGCACCGCCGTGTCTGCCCTGATGGTGTCGCACCCGAGCTGCTCCAGTAGCGACACCCCGGCACCCACACCTACGCGCATGTTTTCCTGCAAATTTGTGAAAATGTATTACTGTACATTTTATTTCTCACATGATACGGTGGCAAGGTAATTAAAGATTTTGCTGACGTTACCCTCGCCTCGTCGATGGATTCTGCGGAGTTGAAGCCGGCGTCCTTGGGCCCGATGGAGGCCAGGGCCACGGTGCCGTCCAGGCCCAGGTCCGTAATAAGCGTAGCCTTGCCGAGCTCAAGAGACGAAGATAATCTGTAGGCAGCACACAACATCAACACATACTGTATATGTGAGCTGATTTATGAGATCTTCTCTGCTCAGATTCAAGCTTGACGAGTGGTTTTCCGGTAATCATCTACGACCTACTTAATCGTCGCAGGCAATGTGGAATGGCCGACCACCGCTATGATCTCGAGATCAGAGTATGGAAATTCTGAAACCCTCCTTGCTTAGGCTAAAATGAACTAGTCGGAATCCTCTCAGGGCCTCTCAACACAATACCTACACTGTTTTGTTTTTTTTCGGGTGTTATTATTTTTGTAGCTATATCGTTATAGCCACTAGAGGTTACATTAGTAAGAAAAAAAGCACCTCAATGTAGGCCACATTCAAGGACATAAATGCCTCGTACTGCCAGAATCGTAGTTTGCAAACCGACATTGTCTTATAGTGCAATCGCGGTATAAGCCTAGTATCTTATTCGAATGGAACGAGGCAACTCCATTCGAACAGGCTAGTTGGGCACTCGAAGAACTGGGTGAGGCAATAAACACCGGGAAAATAAGCGTAGTCGCTCTGGTGGAGGAATTTAGAGGCCCCGCAAGCTACTATAATTATATCGAAGCCCGCACTGAGGTAACATAACGTACGAAGGGAAATCGAAGTGGTAGCTCCAGAACCTATTGAGAACCACTACTCACAGTGGAGCGGAGAAGCTGCAGAATAAAACATCTGCCAGAAATAAAAAGAATTGCTGTAACTTTACGACGGTATCATGCGAGAGAAAGTGGCCTCCCCGGTCTTGCTAGCCCAAGTCGGCTGCATTGCAGCATACATCTTACAAATATATATAATATAAGTATAGAATGTTATAATGAAAAATGTAAATAATCAAACAGATACTCAACCAACAAAATAGCAGCAAGTGATATTTCTCAGTGGCCAGTGCCGATAATGTACTCGTGTGAAATGTACATAGTGCCTGTTGGCGCCACTTACTGTTGCAGGTGCTTCTTGATAACGGCATTGTGCTTCACGTCGAAGTCAGCAGCGTCTGGGGTCAGCTCAGTCTTGTTAGCGCAGTGGTACACGCCGAGCACTATCCCTTGCTAGCAACAGATAGGTGCTGGTTACAAGACAATCCTTGAGAAGAGGATCGAGCTGTCTCCGGTGCTGCGTTGTCCACGTAGCCCGACAGAAGTTCAGTTTGTACTGAAGGTAATAGATATCTGCGCTACAAGAAGTGAGGTATGCAGTTTGCTTGTATTCAAACAAGAGAGCCTGCAGCAGCCGTCACTGGCGGTACGCCATCACCGAACACACCCATGGACAAGGTATAGTGTGCGTTATTCCTGCCCTCTGGAACCTCGCTGCACAAAACATTCCATATTCACAGGAGGCTTATGCCTCATTCATTTCGTTATCAGAATGAATGTTTTAGATCGACCTTTCGGCGTCTTTTGCAAACGAGCAATCGGAGCCTATTGATTGCTACCGACGCCTATAGATATCCGCATAGTTGTTATGCAGATCTGTTGGCTCCTGCCCCTGGTGAGGCCCCTGGCCACTAACAAACGACACGAGAAGCGACAGCATAGTTGTCGCTCCACGGCAGTGTTATGTGAGCGAGTGGTACCTCTCCAGTCGCGTCAGCACAAGTCGGCAGCAATGCAGCATTACTTCTCAGCTGATTTGAAAGGCTTTTCTATTCTTCTCTTCAGGGTTCTGCCTTTGTCAAAAATAAATGGCTATTGCAGCTATTTTGAAATATGTTTCTGGCAGTAGATGTGTTGGTTGTAACGTTACCTTGGCCTTAGATCCTGATGCACCTGCCTGCCCTCCCTCCGAGCATTGGCGGCGGCTCTCTTCATGTTTGCTGGGGTAATCTTTAGCAGAGGCACTGTAACACCTTATTGAATTTGTTTTGTGAAAACTAATTAATTTCAAACTTGAAAACAATTTTGAACGTCCCATTGTAAAAAAAATCTAAATAAAATCTAAGCCATCTCGATCATTGTTTTTATATTTTTAGAAAACTAGGAAACGTTACAATTTTAAACATAACTGGCACATTATTATGTAAATAAAACAATTATTTTTAGTAACGGCAATACCTGTTTATTGAGATTGTAATGACGTTTGATAAGGAAGAGGCCGCTCGCTGGTGCCTTGGCAATCGTACCGGCAGAAGCACCGCCAGAACTCGCATACAATAAGTGCCTTTTCACATACACGGTTCCGGCAAGGCAAGTGTAATGCGTAAAATAATTTAACGCTACATTGATAAGCTTTGACAAGGTGCAGTGCCACGACCCACTAATCACGGATTCAATGTGGCAACTTGCAAAACAGTAGGTATTTCTTTTATTTTATCGGCGCTTAAAGTTGCGGCAGATAGCAGAGACGGTAAGCATTTCCTCTGAACGCGTTTTTGACATATGACACCAACATTTGCGAAATCTTTGCATGCGATGGGTGCCGCGTTTGCTCAGTGTTAACCAAATGCAATATCGAGTGGATGATTCCTCGGGTGCTTGGCGCTGTTGAAGCGTGATACTAACGAGTTTTTGCGGAGTCATGTGACAGTAGATGAAACATGGATACATCATTATACTCCCGAAACAAAAGAACAATCTAGGCAGTCTAGACTGAGAGCGGAAAACCTACGCCGAAGAAAGCAAAAACTGTTTTGTCGGCCGGCAAAGTAATCGCCTGTCTGGGATGCTAGGGGGATTATTTTAGTGGATTATTCGCAAAGAGGAAAAAAATAAATGGAGAGTATTATGAAAGCTTGCTGCAAAAATTTTGTCCGAAATCCGAAAGATAAGGCCTCATTTAACTAAAAATAAAGTTTAATTCCACCACGACAACGCACCTGTGCACTCGTCAAGTATTGTACTCCAACTACAAACTCCATGAATTGTTACCGCATCCCCCGCTATTCCCCAGATGTGGCCTCGTGCAACTCCACTTATTCCCGAATCTCAAGAAATGGCTAGGTGGCCGAAGATTTTCATCAAACGATGAAGTCATTGTCGCTGTAGACAAGTACTTTGAGGGGTTAGAGAAAACAATTCATCAAAAAAAATAAAGTTTAATTCCACCACGACAACGCACCTGTGCACTCGTCAAGTATTGTACTCCAACTACAAACTCCAAGAATTGTTACCGCATCCCCCGCTATTCCCCAGATGTGGCCTCGTGCAACTCCACTTATTCCCGAATCTCAAGAAATGGCTAGGTGGCCGAAGATTTTCATCAAACGATGAAGTCATTGTCGCTGTAGACAAGTACTTTGAGGGGTTAGAGAAAACAATTCATCAAGCTGATGGAGGATCAAACATCATTGGAGAAGCGCTGGACTAAATGCACCGAGGTAGAAGGAAACTACGTTGAATAAATAAAATTGTTCTAAATAGATTATTGAAGTTTTTCTTTGTCGTCTTGGATACTTATCAATCATCCCTCTTAGTATGAGAATAATACATCCACGATAACATTACTGTTACACATCAATGTTATGATGCGCCTATTTTTCCTTTGAAACAGGTGATCATCTCATAAACTAAGTCAATTTCATCAAATGACATTAAAGGCAAAATACGTTATTGAAGTTAATTGATATGTTTGCACTATCAGTGGAGAGTAATAAATATGTACACAAATAATTGTACCTATTTATTGAAGACAAACGCAACATAGTCGCGACTTTCACAAATCAATCAAAGCAAAAGAGGAGGAGGAGGAAAAGAGCAATCGTAGAAAAAAAGTACACGTAGATTGTAATTTCATACTTGAAGTTAGAGTAGAATAGAAATATCTTTATTCAGTAATACTACACCATTGCAATACAGATGAAGACAAATAAAAAAATAATAATGCTAAAGAACGTACAAATAAAATAATAATAAATAATAGTAAAAAAATCATCCTATAAACAACACGTACGTAGCTACGCGGCGCTATCTGCACAGCAATGCGGTGTGGGGAGCACTGACATGGACATCTATCGGCATGCGACGGAGAACTGAGCTTCACCGACACCGATTTCCATTGTCTTCCGCTTTTTGATTGAGACGCTAAAGATAAAGAGCAACTGTAGGAACACCTACAGTTCCTCTTTTTCTTCATCATCTGGTTCAGGCAAGCGATCTTCAATAGCTTCCGAATCTGGGAGGCTTTTACAAAAGGAATGGTAATATTTTGGGATTTGGTTATCGGTACAGAGTTTTAATAGATATTTCTTTTGTTTGGAAATGTGTATTCTTTCTGTGTAAATACTTTTTGGAAATATACTCGTATACTTTTTCCTCCGTTTGCTTTTATATTAAATTCATTAAAGGTCTCATCATTGTATTCAGTTTTAATATATATTGATTTAGGGTATTGAATCCACACAGAATCTTGGAAATTTATCTTCACTTTCGGTCTTGTCTTCTCTAGTCCTCCATTGCCTCCATGTTCATCCTTTACTTAACTTTATTTGAGAATTTCTTCTTCGAACTTGAAATTTCTTCCACAAACCGACACTGTTTGGGATTGAAATCTAAAAAATCGCCATGAATTAAGACATTACAATAAAACTACTTTTACGGATTCTATCGCGGTTTATTTAATTATTTAACTAGCCCGATACTTCAGAAGCTTTACAGCAAACATGGTCACTGGTGGACTGACCGTGGTTGCTGTAAAGCTTCTGAAATGTCGGGCTAGTTAAATAATTAAATAAACCGCGATAGAATCCTTAAAAGTGGTTTTATTGTAATGAGTAAAATTCGCGTAAACTTAAGACATCAGTATGAACTTGGGCATACACATTAAATGGCAGGGGATTAGTTCTGGCTAGTCTCATCACTAGAATCCACTCATCCTTAGTGTAAATTGCTGCATTTTTACATTTCTGTTATACAGTCACACTCCACGTGAGTATGTCCAGACACATAGAAAACATGCTCAATTATGTTTATTGTGGGATCTGTTATCAAATAACAACATGCAACAAAAACTATAATTTTATTGTGGCCGCTACAATGTGAACTTACGAATCTTACACATGCTGTTTGCCGAGTCACTAGGTCGATTTGTTAGTGTGCTACGATCTCAATTAACGAATATGATAGATTCGTAGCTTGACCGTGGTGCACTTTTATGTACTTCACATTTCCAACCACGCTAAAACAACTGATCAGTTTATGGGTGTATCAACAAAAAAGTGAGATTCGCACTATGAGATTTCTATAACCTTTAGAGATAGAATTTAGAAAATTTTATACCTTATTTAGGACAACACAAGGTGTAGTTTTTAATAGAAATATCATATTTACAAAAACTGCAACTTCGTAAGTTTGCTGCAGAGTTGACGATATGTTTACTTGTTTATACGCGCCCAAATAATATCCTGCAGAGAAAAGCTGTTAAATGAATTATTTGGAATAAATTTGACACAGATATTTTTTACAATTTAATGTCACATAAATAAAAACATGTGTTTCCCTTAGCTCAGTTTTAGACGGATGTAATAACATAGTATTATATATAAATCAGTATAAAAACAAAACACAATAATAAAATATGTTTTTAATCACTACATATTATAAAACAAAGCACCAAATGCTTTTTTATTTTATAGTTTGATAAATTTTCTCTAAATGTACTGAACAAATTTTCATGAGGTTTTCACACATAGGTAGCTTCATGGGCACAGCAGCACAGTCACATGCAAAGCTGAGCCGGATCTCTAGTAAAAACATTAAAAAATATATAAAATTAGTTTATCTAACTTTACCATCTATTGGATATCACACCATCACCTAAGGTGTTATCTACCACCTATGTTTACTTTGAAAACAGATGTTTTTGGCACATGTCTGAGAGTCAAAGATATCCTGGTGTCACGATTTACAGTGGTTCCCATAACATAACTGCCGGAACAGACGTTTAAATTTCTTATGGAATCATCTATTAAGTCATCTTTGATTTCTTCTATACTGTGTAGGTAGTAGTGGAAAAGTCTGTCTTGTAATACAAGCAAACTCCTCGGTTCTAATAAAAGAGAGAAGACGGGTTTCAATAAAGCCACCTCATCTTTTGATGTTTCTGAAAACTTAAGTACTATATGGGAGCCAAGTGAAATTGTAGTAATAGTGGGGTAGAAGAGGGAACCATCCAAGTGTGGAAGAATTCCCTGTCCAGGTGTATATTCATTCACTAGTACATGATTAGGTTTGCTTCCACCCATAAGATGCAATGTGTCTATTTTATCTAGGTATTGTTGAAGCCACAGAGGTATTTGCTCGGCGATCATCCCTTTGTTGTGTGGAATCCCACCCCAATTTTGTAGTCTTCTGTTGGATAATTGGGTCCATTTTGGTTTTGGAGCTGAATATATATTAGACAATATATTTTTTTCGTCGTCTTTAGATATGAATTCTGATATGTAATAAGCGGTTGGTTCAATCTGAAAAATGTGTTATTCATCATATAAAGTTATTTTGATTATAACAAAACTTTAAGTGATTTCTACTGACTTGAAACTTACACTTGTGACTTTAAATTTGTTCATATCCATTCTTTAAGTAAATGTAGAGCTAATAAGTCTGGTGATACTGGCTGATATGTCAATAGTGTATCAAAAACTGATGTTTTTTCCTATTTTGAAATATGGAATTATAATGAGTTATTTTATATTTATATAAATAATGAAAATGTTTATTCTTAATTTTTAAATATATTTAAACAGAACAAATGATATGAAATGGATGAAAGTTTAATTTAATTCTCAAGCTCGACTTCCATATCAAATCGATTACAATTTACGAATATTAAGAACTCGGATGTTATTTGTCACTTGTCAGTTATGAGAGATAACTGACATTTGACAAATCACAAAAGTGACTTTTGCAACTCTTATAGTTGTGACAAAGATTAGTATTTACTTTTAGAAAGTCTTTAAAATATAGTAAATACTCGAAAATAAATTAAGAGTTACGTAACCAATTATTAAGATATCCTAAATAGTTGTTAATACTTCACGTCTCACAAAAGACGTCTCACTAATTATTTAATTATGATACTTCATATTACTATCTACATGTCAAAAACTTTAACGTATTGCTTCCTAAAAACATTATTATATTTATTTATGAAATAAATCTTTCTTTATCTAAGAAACATTATTTTGTGATTCATAATTGTTTTTTATACAATTAGTTTCGAAGTTCGACTCCAGGCTCCGCTGGGCTGGTAGCAATATCTAAACGCTACTCTTAGTAATGTTAAAATAATTGATTTATAAGGCAACAATTAGCAATTTGTGTATTATGTATTAATGAATTATTTTTTTTTAGGAATCATGAAAATTTTAAAATGAAACATTCTAGTATTGAAGACAGGAATGTGACATTACTAGTTTATACCCTAATCTGTGCACTATCTAAACATGTACAGCTATCTTTGACAGGAATGGACAGGCGATGAAATGTTATTTGTTACCAATTTTTTGTAAATATTCTTTTAAATGAGTAATTATAGAATGTGATCACGATCCACTATGGGTGGTTGTATTGGAATAACAAGAAGCAGAAGTGGGCCCATTGACGACTCGCCCGGGACAGTGTCACGGCCTAATTCGGGTACGTGACCGAGTGTCGCCGTGGAGACAGGCGATCGGCAGTGACTAAACTGACCTTTGTTTTAGGTGGTCTTCGGAAAAACCAGTCTTTATGTCATGAGACGATCAGATGGAAGTCGGATGTACCGCTGACGGAAGGTCAGCTACGAAGTAAGAGAGATGAGTTTTGGGATACCGCGCCGGCTTTCGAAGGTCGGAAGGAAATTTGGGATGCCTTGAGAGCTGCGGCCGTCGCAGCCGAAGCAATGGACTTTCAGTTAGCACAAGCAATACTTGATGGTGCCAGTGTATCTGTGCCCAATGGGTACCTGACAGAGTGCTATGATGAATGGGGAACGAGGTATCAGGTAGGCTGCCAGTATTCAAATTGGTTTCTAGATAAAATTAACTTTGTGAATTTATATTGTATTCATGATTATTATGTTGATGATATTAATAAACATTTATTTCTCTCATGACCTTCAAACTACAAACAATATATAGGTATTTAAATTTTAAAGTTTATTCTGATAAGTGTTTATAATTATTCACAATGAATTGAAACTTCTCACTACTTCATAGATTCTGTGCCCTGAGGTTTCATCAGTGTAACATCTACAATCAGGAAATCTTTGAAAAGTTTGGGATAAAAAGTTATTTTTATATTATTCCAGATTGTTGTAAATATAAATGTGCCAAATTTCATGCCATAAATAGTAAAGAATCCCATTTTTAGTAATAGTAAAATATTGTAAAGTACGTAATGGATGTATAAAATGAATATTATGTTATATTACATAAAAATATTGCTTATTTAGAATTTGATAGTCATTACTATTATCTGCTGAATGGAAATCAGAAGTCTGAGAATGGCTAAATATTAGCTATAAGATAAATTTAAACTTATTCCACATCAAAGAACAAAATAAAAACCAATTTAAAAAGAAAAACAATTTACATGTGGAGGAACAGACTCAGTCCCCACAGTCCTGCTGGTGTGACACAGCACTGGTTTTCAGTCTGTCCCCTAAATAAACAAAGTTACAAAACATTTGATTCAATTTGTGGATACATTCGGACTTATGGAACTCGAGGAATTTGTAATTTATTTCCTCAAATCATTAAAAGACTAGAAGACATAGTAAGTGATAGCCTTCTTCTCTCCCTCTACATCTAAAAAGAGGTTGTTTTCTGGTAATCATTATTAAAAAAATAAACAGCTGGTGTTGCAATACTCAGTTTAAAGAAGTATTTTTTGTTGTTGATTATGCAATATGGACATTGTACAATTGTACTAGGAAAGTAATATTAGTGTGTTTTTACCATGTTTTTTTTGTCTTCCCAAGCTAATGAAAAATATGTAGTTCTGTGGTTTTTCAGAAGGATTTTGGTTTTATAAGAAAATGTGGTTCCATATAATTTTGTGCTAAGCTGGAACAAAATAAAATAAAAATATTACCTTAGCACAAAATGAAGTAAACATGTAAACTTCAGTTTACTTTCCCAAAGTATGTACACAAGAACATGTATGAACTGAAAGAATTGTTTTGATAATATTAGCTATTGTCAGTATTATGGCTCTGTTACCTGTACAATACTGGTGAGCAACACTTCAACTTTGCTTTTCTAATAAGCCATTTACATGGTGGTGGTTGATAAGAATCCAAAAAAGACAAAGAAAAGCTTTAATAATCTATTTAAAACAATTTTGTTTCTCGACGTACTTTCCTTCTACTTTGATGCATTTAGTCCAGCGCTTCTGCAATGCCGTTACACCGTTTGATAAAACGTTTTCTCCAACCCCTCAAAATATGCGTGTACGGCGACAATGACTTCATCATTTGATGAAAATCTTCGGCCACATACCATTTCTTGAGATTCGGGAATAAGTGGAAGTCGCACGGGGCCAGATCTGGGGAATACGGGGTTTGCGGTAACTACTCGAACCGCCATTCACTAAGTTAGACAACTGCAACCATTGACGAATGCACAGGTGCGTTGGCATGGTGAAATAAAACTTTCTTTTTTGGCTAAATGAGGCCGTTTCTTTCGGTTTTCTTCACTAAGTTTCTGCAGCAAGTTTGCATAACGTTCTTCATTTATTGTTTTCCTCTTTGCAAATAATCCACTAAAATAATCCCGCAAGCCTCCCAAAAAGCTGTCGCGATCACTTTGCCGGCCGACAAAAGCGTTTTTGCTTTCTTCGGCGCAGGTTTTCCGTCTCAGTTCACTGTTGAGATTGTTCTTCTATTTCAGGAGTATAATGATGTATCTATGTTTCATTTATTGTCACATAACGCCGCAAAAACTCGTTAGTATCACGCCTAAACAGCGCCAAACATCATATCATTCAGAATGATTTTTTGAATCTTTTTGATCATGTCCGTATTTGTGACTTCATTTGGACGGTCAGACCCGTTGGCGTCTTCGCAGCTCTGTCTCCCACTTTTAAAATCGTAACTAGGTGTGAATTGTACTCGATGCAGGAGCAGTATTACCTAAAACACTGTCTAGTTTGACTTTAATCTAGGTTGCTGTTGTCCCTTGTAAAACGTAAAAATTTTGTCACCGCACGAATTTTGTTTCTCTCCATTGTTGTAGAGAACATATTCATTCACACAAATTCTATCAGTTTGAATAAATTCAAATTTTAGCATCTATTTTTGAAAAGATGATAATATATAATATAATAAGTTTTGTTTGCATATATTTTTTAAGTTCGTCATTTCGGCCAGTTCTCAATCAGCCCTCGTATGTTGAGAAGAATGTTTCTCAGATTTATACCATGAATAGACTTATGTTTACCAGTAGCATAATCTTATACACAAAATATCCACTTTAACCCACCTTTATCTGGAAATCTGTAAAGAAGTAGTGCTATGCTTCATGTTTTTACAGCTGAATTGGGCCCACGTGTCCAGCCTCTCCTCACATGATACTGCTACGACAGAGTAGCTGCTGGCCTGTTCTATATCCAGTGGCAATAAAATTTTGTATAAAAACAGCTGTATATAACAGTTATCCAGAACTGTTCTATAATGGTTAAATTGGGTATGTAAGTGACATTGTTGGTAAGGTTTCACACTCTTGTATTTAGTGCTGGAATTTAATAAGTGGATTTTGGATGTATAACCCATATCCAATAACAAAATTTGCTTATTTTCCTGTTATATTGCACCAAAGCTAAACCTTCAAATGAAAATGTTAAATTAACAGGAAACAATAATTATTATGTTTTTTAACACCAAGTTAGTGTAGTTTATATATTAAGATATAGTGTAGTTTATATATTAAGAATAGACACTAACGAAACATTGTCTCTGGTAATGTAAGCAGATATGCCATGTATGTATATTGCCTGAGGTCACAGATTAGAATCCCTTCCGAGCTATGGATTATTATCTATGTAATAAATTTATTCCGTATTATTATATTATTATAACAAAATATATGATATACAAAAATGTTTACCCTATTATTATATAGAAATATTGAACATATCCATTGCCGGTGCCTGTAACAAAGGTATAGATTACACGGACAGTTCACACACACACAGGGCTGGGCTAACATGGTGTGATAAGTCCACGCCTAGATATACTCAAGCTCCAAGTACATATAATTGCACCCTTATGCTTAAAAAAAATCATAAATGCTTCTGCAGAGATATGCCAAAGTTTTTTGATTCTATTGTTTTACCTTTAATGTTTCAGGTTCCAATTTATTGTTTATCAGCTCCTATAAACATGGTGAAGGAGGCCAGCGGCAGAGACTCCCCTGCAGAATGCTCGGAGCCAGTGGAGGGCGGCGCGGCGATGGCGCTCAGGCTGAGACTGTCCACTACGTGTAGGGACGTGGAGCTGGCGGTCTCGTCCCGGCACACCATAGGACATTGTAAAGCAAAACTACATGTGAGTTACAAAATACCTTACAATCCTATAGTATTTTGGAATGTTCACTACCATAGGATCGAACAGCTCTCCTATAGGAACTTTCAATATTTGGAGTGAGAATATCATGTGGACCTTGTTTGTGACCTAACTGCTCCAATGACTAGATTATGCCATAAGCATCTACATAATCTCGAATGAGTTATGCACATCTGTCTGGCGGTTATTGCAGGCGCAAGAGGATATATCGCCCTGGCGGCAGCGCTGGTTCTACGGTGGCAAGCTGCTGGGCGACCGCCTGCTGCTGGAGGAGGCGCGCGTGGCGCCGGGGCACGTAGTGCAGGTCATAGTGAGCACCGAGCCACAGACCTAGTGCAGCAGGTAGGTGTACACACGCACACGAGCAGGCGATCGCGCCCGCACACCTACTGCCAGCAGGTGGGCGCTCACGTGATACGACCGTAACGTGACAGCAGCTATATTGCGTTCCATGCGGTTTGTGTTTCCGGTGGCCCATTGGATTGGGCGAAAAAGGGGCAACACATCAGCATACCTATTATGTGGATGTCTTTGGGCGTCGGTAGTCATTGAAATGCTGAGGCTGCTTGTTTGCACCCCTGTACTATTAATAAGACATGACTCGCACCAGCCTGATGTGGCCGTGCCGCAGCCACGAGTTCGACTGGCGGCGCCACTCTCCTCGAGTAACTCACACACTTGTTATCTGTTTGTGAAAACTGTATTGGTGTTGATTTCAGAATAAAGACTGGTATATTATACGGAAGCTGTGGTACAGTCGCGAGGACGGGGCGCGCCGCGGGCAGCCACTACTGCACGAAGATCTTCACGCCGCACAACCTCCCACTTTGTACGCTCTGACACCACTCTAGCACTGCGCAACTTCAAACTATTCTGCAAGCCTACATATAAGTCTCTGTTCGCGTTAAGAAAGTCAGCATTCTCGGTCGGTCCGCAAATAATTATGAACGATCCGTGTGGCAGCGGGCAGGCCAAGCTCGCTAAGCTCGCTGACCTAATAACCGCTGGGGAAGGTTCGTGACGGCCCCGCAGAGGACCGATGACCTGACCGAGGTTGCAGGGAGCCGCTGGATGCAGGCGCATGGGGCACTCTGAGGGAGCCCTATATCCGCCAGTGAACGTTGTCTGGCTGATGGCGACGATTATTGGTTACGGCCCGACTGACGCTACGAAGATAAGTAAAACACAAAGATTAGTAAAAACGGAAACAAATATCCTCATGCACTCATTATACCTGTTTGTAGGGGTCGCAGCGTGATTGCGTTGCCGCTGCGATGCGCTACCGTGTGGAAATTGGACTATTTAAATATTAATTCATTTATTGTATTTTTATATCTATTATGAGTAAAGGAGCGAAATGCCTGTTAAAGGAAGTATTGCTACCTTCTTTAGCCGTCAAATTGTAAAATATTTTTTTTGTGAGTTGTGAGTTTGTTCTCATATATTTTCGAGTCACTTCTGATTGTGACTAACTTCACATATACAATATGCTCAATATGTTTTACGTCAGATATTTTTTTGTGTAAAATTGCGCTGCAACACAAGGACCCACAAACCACAAAACGAGCACTCATCTGTTTAAAATCTGGAGCTAGACTTGCTCAGTGGGTTCTGTCCCCTGATTGCCTTGAATTAAGATCGTTTCCGGGGGCTTGTGTCGGTAGTCGTTGTAGATGGTCGACTTCCTACAAACTTCTCTGCTATTAGCTATTTTCTCTGTTATTATTATTATTACAATATAGGTGATTCTGCGACGCGCTGCGTTCTGTAGGTATTATTTGATTACACAACGTGTTCTTAGTGACGCGTATGTTTTAAGGTTTATAACGATAACATTTATAATAGATGTGCGATCCGCAGCGGCGACGTCACTGTGTAGGGATCAGCTGTGTTGCGGCTGTGGTGCGATCCGCCAATCGCAGCGACGGTATGACGCGCCGCGCTCCGCCGCAGGTTGCGTTCCGGACTCCTGTATTTTTAGTCTCCTCTCATTAGTTAATTTTATTTGATACTTATTTAAACTATATCCTAATATATTTAGTCGATACACGTTATATTTAAATTCAGCCTAGTTTATAATGTTTATTATATCAACGATATTTGTACATTGTGTGTAGTTGTTTGTATGTTAACGATAACTGATTTGGTCACCAATTAATGTTCTATACAGAATAAAATAAGTTGAAAACGATGTGTAATGTTTGCTGCAAAACCGTCGTAACATAAAGCCGCGCATTCATTAGGCAACGTTTAATAAACTCTTTATCTGTAGCAGACGTCCGCTAAAAACAAATTTTTGGAAACTTAGGCATGGGCCCTGAAGGTCCGTTTTTGGGGATGGCGTACGCAGGTGAAACTGCGAGGGGTGCTAGTAGTTCATAAACAAGATCAAGGAGTGGAGAGCAAGCCCGTGTTATTCAGTTTATGACAAAGACCAGTATTGTATAGGCGGGTTTATAAGCTAAAGTCGACAGGTGCTGGTGTTATGTGGAAAGAGCATGCATCCTGCATCTCGACAAGTGCGGTCGTTCAAGCTTCAGAAACAGAGTTGACGGTCAACTTTTTATAAACAATGATAAACAGTTTTTGAACAAATGTTGCCTAATAATTACGCGGCTGTACAGTGTCATGTAAAGTATATAACAATATAGTGTAAAATTTGAATTAAACGCTTTCGAAACTTTAGTGAAATGGAAGTTATTAAATTTGTAAATGGCAATGTCATCGGAGCCTACCTCATTAATGTAGGTAATATATATAATTTGTAGGCTTTATTTATACATTTTCTTTTATGTACCATGGTAATGTGT